>BMAO01007052.1:0-23895 GCA_019973975.1 Trichonephila clavata | reverse complement strand
AGAGGATAAAAGATTTACTGGATCAGTCGTTAATGTTGGTCACTATATTAAATACGCATATAGGGTATGACAATGCAGCAAAAATAGCGAAGCTTGCTTATAAAGAAATATCACCCTAAAAGAAGCAGCAGCAAAACTTCAACTGCTCACTGAGGAGGAGTTTGAAAGGATAGTGAAACCAGAAGAAATGGTGAATTATTTGTAACTGTTGGGAGTGTTAAATAAACCATACGCGTCAAGTTAAGAGGTATCCGTTCAGCCAATGGCGTCAACTTAAGAGCCTCCATTAGCAAACTCTCCTAAAACATGTATGGTCCCAGAGTATGATGGTAAGGATTAAGTATAAATAAATCAGGAAATTTTGTCCACTGAGAACATACAAATTCAAAAGGGGTAAGATCCTTAAGAGTTTTTAGTCTTTTAGCATAATTGTAGGCTATAACGAAGCTATAAAGATGCTCTTTGAGTTGCTGGTGTGATTTGTAGTAATACTTTTTAACTGTAGCATCTTTTAGCGTTCTATTCATACGCTCAACTTGCCCATTTGTCCAAGGATGGCTGATTTTTGTTAGACGATGTTCAATGTAATGTTCTTCACAAACTCTATCAAATATGTGTTGAAAAGCGTGTTTATTACGTTCTTGATTGGTAAATTGTATACCGTTATCTGTCAAAATAGTATGGATTTTATAGGGCAAAATTTTGATCAAATTACGCAAAAATCAGCAGCTATTGGTTTTGTAGCACTTTTATGAAGCTCAACATAGGCAAATTTGATCTATGGCAACAAACAGGTGCAACTTTCCTTCTTCTGTTCTAACTTCTGCTATATCAATATGCTATAGGATATTGTTTGAACCTCTTTTTTGTTTTAACTTCACCATCGACATCTGGTAGTCTGCTAATGTTATGTCTTTGCAAACAACGATGTAAATTAGAGCGGCTCAAGCGTGGGATAGAGGCTTGCAAAGCATAGAGGCAATCATCTAATGGCAATAGTGTATACTTACGAAATGCAACAATTATTGCCTCTTCTTCCTTGTTTAAAACAGTTGATCTTGGTTGTTTTAGGCCCATTGTAGCATCTTGCGTAAATGAGCGTTTTTTCCATTTCACAATAGTTTTCGGATAGCGCTTGGCAAGTTTTGCTATGCTCTCTTTACTATTTTGTATTGTTCTACGCACCGCCTCTGTTGTTTTGGCGCACCCATGTAATATCTCTCCTATAATGACTCCTTAAATGATAATGATAGTATACCATCACACTCTGGAACTGTACATATCCAGTACCATGATTAAGGGAGCTGGCAGAGTTTGTCAAGTGATTTTCGCATTTCCATGCTACTTGGGTGACATCAACAGTTGTATTTTATATTATCTTTTTGCTCTACTAACACTCAAGTTTCCTATTTAAAATTTTTAATATTAAATTCAATTCATTTGGATTATTATACCGTATCATAACTTTACCCTTAGAATTACTGTCATTAATTTTGATCTTTAAACCAAGTTGAGAAGATATAGCACCTTCTAGTGCTGCTATATCTTGATTTTTAGTACACTTATGCTCTTTTTGATCATTATTTTGTTGTAAGTCTTTTATCAATTTTTCAGTTTGTCTAACGCTCAGGCCCTGAGAAACTATTCTTTCTGCAATACTTTCCGCATTTTCAACATTAATCAACGCTCTTGCATGACCCATAGACAATTTTTTCTCATTGATCATTGTTTCACCCTATCAGGGAGCAACAACATCCGAATCATATTGGTTATGTGGCTGCGGCTTTTGCCTATAGCTGAAGCTAATTCCTCATGTGTATAGAAAAACTCATCTATCAGTTTTCTGTAAGCTTCACCTTCCTCTATTGGATTAATATCTTGCCTTTGTATGTTTTCAATAATGGATACTTCCAAGCATTCCTTGTCGCTCAATCTTTATGATAACCGTGCACTATCAAGATTTGCAATCTTGCTTGCTCGCCAACGACGTTCTCCAGCTAATTATTTCATAACCATCATCATTTGAATCTTTGCGTACCACGATAGGCTGTATAATGCCACTTTTCTTTATCGGAATTTGCAAGTTCTCTTAATGACTCCTCGTCAAAATGTTTCCTCGGTTGAAATTTGCTTGGGTGCAGTAATGAAATAGGCAAATGCTCTTGTCGATCTTCTTTATTATCATAATTATCGCCTATGAGGCCGGCAAGACCTCTGCCGAGGCGTCTATCATCCTTCATACTACGCCCTCGCTTACTAGTTTCTTCTCCTTACAACTGCCGCGTGCTTTTTAAAATTTCCCTTGCCAACTTATATATGCTTGTGCACCAGGACACTTAAGATCATACACAATAGCGGGTTTTCCATGAGAAGGCGCTTCTGATAACCGTACGTTACGTGGAATAACAGTCTCATACAATGGGATGATAGTTTTGTATACTTTATCATTAAATACTTGGCAAATATCGTTTTAATCTGTTCACTGAGTTTGTTGCGCCTGTCATACATTGTTAACACTATCCCTTCTATTGCAAAAAAGGGTTTAGGTTATTCTTTTATCAGCCTACAGTTTTAACTAAATGGCTTAATCCCTCCAAAGCAAAAAATTCACACTGAAGAGGGACAATAATAGAATTAGCAGCAGTCAAAGCATTTATGGTTAGAAGCCCAAGTGATGGAGGGCAATCGATGATTATATACTCATAATTATCGCGTATCTTCTCTAATGCGCTTTTAGCACAAATTTTCCTCGCTCAAGTTGCGATAATTCAATTTCTGCAGCTGATAAATCAACTACTGACGAAATTAGTGATAAATTTGGAATTTCCTTTATATTGAAAATTGCCGATTCTATCAATTTATTTTCGCTGCTCAGTAGTATTTTGTATATATTTTTTTTCTTCCCTACTACGATAAGAATCCCGAGTCCGGTGCTGGCATTTCCTTGAGGATCAAGATCTACCAATAAAGTGCTTTTTCCCACAGCAGCAAAGGCTGTCGATAAATTTATACTAGTTGTGGTTTTGCCAACTCCACCCTTTTGATTTACTATTGCAATAATCTTGCTCACGCCTTTTATCTTATGTATAAAATAATTCTATTGTATATATGCAAGAAACTTTTGCATTAGAAAATTTTTTTGTTGCTAATCACACTAAAATTAGACTGTCTTTTTTGCTTTGGTGTAACACACTTTGAACCTTGTTTCCTAATTCATTCAGAGTGAATGGCTTTGGCAAAAAGTGAAAATCTTCTATATTGATGTCATCACTCTTTAAAAAAGCATCTTTTGCATACCCAGAAATAAAAATAACGTTGATATTTGGCCTATGGATCAATGCTTCTTTAACTATTTCTGGGCCGCTCACCTCTGGCATGATTACATCAGTGATTATAAGATCTATGTGTTGACTTTTTTACTGATTATTTCTAGCGCCTCGCTGCCTATGCTTGCTTCTATTACAATCAAATCCTTTCCTTTTTAGTGCTTTAGCAATGAATTCCCTTACTGAATCTTCATCTTCAATCAATAAAATTATACCATTACCTTTAATTTCACTTACTACCGGTCTTTCTATTTCTTCACTATCTTCCTCTCTCAGATTTTCATCTGATATGTAAACCATGGGCAAAAATATGCTAAATTTAGTTCCATGATTTACTTTGCTAGCAACATAGATGTATCCTTCAGTTTGTTTAATAATACCATATACAGTAGAGAGGCCAAGACCTGTACCAGAGGTAATATCTTTGGTAGAAAAAAATGGGTCAAATACCTTTCCAATTGTATCACTTGTCATTCCACATCCAGTATCAATTACTTCAATCACAACATAATTTCCATGTTCGATCGTTTCCTTGTCTGGAGAAAACATATCCTGAGATGTAGAATTTAATGAGTCAATCTTTTGATTAAAGGTTCGTATAGTTAATTCCCCGCCCTTTTCCATAGCAGCACTAGCATTGACTGCTAAGTTAAGTATAACTTGCTCTAATTGCCCTTGATCAGCCCTAACAGCACCCAAGTCTCTACCATAATAAATGTTAAATTTTATATTTTCACCTATTAATCTTTTTATCATTTCATAAAGATTAGCTATAGTTCTATTTACATCAATAATTTTTGGCTGCAAGGTCTGTCTTCTTGAAAAAGCAAGCAATTGTCTTACTAAATTTGATCCACGCTTTGCATTTTGCTGTATCTGTATTATATCTCCAAAAGATGGATCACCAGCTGAATGCTGGAGTAAAAGCAAATCGCAAAATCCTATTATCCCAGTCAATATATTGTTGAAATCATGCGCAATACCACCTGCTAACTGCCCTATAGCTTGCATCTTTTGATAATGCTCAAGCTTTATCTCTAGGTTTTTGTGTTCAGTATTGTCAATAAAATAACAAAGTATGAAGATCATTTTATTATGAAGAAACTTATTGAAATATATTTTTATGTTATTATCGCCGTTGAGCTGTACATCAAAGGACGCATTATTTATTCTATTACTCAAAAAATATTCACGTATTTTTACATGATAACTATCTAATATCAATGTAAAGATTGAATTATTATCTGACCCTGCAAGCTTTATTAGTGCCGTATTTTTCTTTACAAAGTTGCCGTTTATGTCACATTGTGCAATAGCAATTGATGAATTTGCAAAACAAGGGTGTAATTGATAATCAACAATATTTGATTCGGTTGGTGTTATAAAGCCATATATATAGCTATGGTTGTATTTATCACAAAATATAGCAGTGCTCATATAAGCCTTGAATGGAATACCACTTATAGTAAAAAACAAAATTTCATTATCGGTTGTTGTATTGTTATATTTAGATTGAGATATAAAATCACTGATTGAGCTACCTTTTTCCAGTTTTTTCAGTTCAAATATGTCTAAAAATCTTTTATTTACAGATAAAATCACCCCTTTGGCATTTGCAATGTAAGTTCCTATACTGTGTTTTTCTATTAACTCTTCATATATCTGCTCCTTGTTTATCTGTGTTGCTTTTAACACAAAATACCCATCTGGCCTTGCTATTGGCACTAATGATAAATTTAAAATCTTATTACTATTTATAGCAATTTGGGATTATCTGGTATCGGCTCAAAGAGCAAAAGAAAGTTAGATACTCTATTCTTCTTGTTTAGGGAAATGCATACCTGTACAGAAGAGTTATTTTTTAGTGCATGATAGAGTACTTTTTTGTCTGCTTCTGAAACATCTCCTATTTCAAGAATCTTGTCTAACGTAATGTCATCATCTATATGATCTTTAAACCTTTCGTAGAACCTTGCATCAGCATAAATAATACCCTCATCTCTATGTAAAATAAGGCAAAATTCTGTATTATGATTTAGTGCATTTGCAAATATTGCATTTTGAAATTCTATAGTATTAAGTAGGTATCTGTAGCGTTTTACATTATATATCATAAAGAGAGTTGTTAGAATGCTAACTAATAAATTAATCTCTATATTAATATGCTGACTATATATATCAAAAAAGTAGAGTATCGATATTGCTACTGGAGGTAAGAGCATAATAACTGCCATCACAACAATTGACATTCCATAATTTCTTAGTATGAAGTCAACCCTGTTCTCTTTTTTGTTATCTATGTATCTTTTAATCATTATTGTTACTTGGCATCGTTGTGCATACGAAAATGTTTTATTATATTGATTTAATTATTATAGATTTATTAACGTCTTTGATAGATAATTATCATCCAAATCTAATTAAGTTCCTTAAATATCAGGTATAACAATGTTAATAAGCTAGCAAGAGGATATTATGGAGAAACAAAAAACACAAGCATTTAAATGGTTCTGTGCACTAAGAGATAAGATCATAGAATCTTTCTTATTAATTGAAAAACAATCATCCGCAGAGCCAAAGATCGAAAAGAGAAAGTGGGATCGCCCAGGTGGTGGAGGTGGTGAATCTACAATTATTTTTGGTAATGTTTTTGAAAAAGTTGGAGTAAACGTTTCAAAAGTACACGGAAAATTTGCAGATTCAGCCATTAATGAAATTCCTGGTGCAAGTGAAAGTAACGGAGAGTTTGGGCAAGCGGTATATCTTTAGTGTCTCATATGCAATCGCCCCTTATCCCTGCAGCACATATGAACACAAGGCTGATATATACTTCAAAACAATGGTTTGGTGGAGGAATGGATTTTACGCCAATATATAAAAATGAAGAAGATTGCAAGTATATCCATGAATCAATCAAAATGACATGTGATAGATTTGACACCGGATATTATCCAAAATTTAAAGAGCAATGTGACAACTATTTTTTCTTACCACATAGAAAAGAGCCGCGTGGTATTGGTGGCATTTTCTATGATAATCTGAGTTCTGGCAACTGGGAAAACGATTTTGAGTTCACAAAAGCAGTAGGTGAAGCCTTTTTGGAAATTTATTTGCACATCATACGTAAACATATACAAAAATCTTGGACAAAAGAACAACGAGAAAATCAATTAATAAAACGTGGCAGATATGTAGAATTCAATCTGTTATACGATCGTGGCACAAGGTTTGGTTTAATGACTGACGGCAATCCAGATGCAATTATGATGTCAATGCCACCACTTGTTAAGTGGTTATAGAGAGCTGCTATTAGCAGAAAATAAATCATCATAGTTTAAAGTTGTACCATGATAGTGAACTTTTATATAGGGGTATAATCATGGGTATAATAGATAATTTTTTAATTAAATCTGTCAAAAACAATGACATAAAAGGTATTAAACTGACTCTAAGTCTCTACAATGCACTAAATAGTTTTAGAAAATTCTTTTCAAAGACTATGTTTTTCAAGAATACAGGATCATTTGATATAAATAATAATCAAGCTTTAAATCAGGCTTTAGGATATGCAGTAAAAAGTCTTGATTATGATGTAATGGAATTACTTATTAATGCTGGCGCCAACGTTAATGCAATAGGCATCAATAGTATAGGAAGTGTAATTTATAAATACGAGAGAGCGCTTGCTCATGAGAAAAGGGTTATGCACTATGATCTCAAAGACTATAAGGAAAAATGTTGTTTTATACTTGGTGAGTTAGTAATAAATGGTGCAATGCCTCGAAATGTTGAAGAAAAGGAAAAAATATTGAACATTTTCAAAGAAAGAGAAGGTTTTGATGAGTTTAAAGAAGTAGTAAAGCTGAAACTTGAGGCTAACTCAGTTGGTAACATGATACCACCTAAAAAACCTCCTAGAACCTTTGAATATAAGCCAATAACTATGTACGCTGAGGTGAGCAATAATGTAGTACCACCTAAAAAACCCCCTAGAACTTTTGAGTATAAGTCAAAAAGTACTGGCCTTGATACTTCTCTTTTAAAAGAGCCCATTTACGCTGAGGTGTATGACACTAAGATTAGTAATTCATTAGGGGAGTTAAGCGTATCAGAAGAATCTATTTATGCTGAAATATATGATTCACATAAAAAAATCTACTGAAAATTCATCATTGAACGATAGTGGTTATTTGAGTATATCAGAAGAACCTATCTATGAAACTATAGATAATTTTTCAGAACAAAAAAAGCCTGCTAGCCTAAAACAGAAAGAGCCAGAACAATCGTCAGAACCTATTTATGCTAGGGTAGATTTGTCCAAGAAAAGAGCAGAAAGAAAAGCAAAAGGTGTAAAAGCCAATTCTGGAACTTACCATGGGTTAGTGCAAGATAAAGTGAATGATTGGCAAGTGAAGCTAAATGAGCAAAGTGCTAATAAGTCGATAAGTCAGCAACAGACTAATGATCAAAAAATTAAGACCAAGGCTGGCTTTAGTGTAGAAGAAATAAGGCAGAAATATGAGCGTAGAGATTCTGGCTACGATTCTGGCTATGATTCCGATACAAAAGTTGAACAACAATTAGAATTAGCTCCTAAATCTGAGATAGGTTCAGTGAGTATTGAGCATGGAGTAATAGGAAGCTGTCGATATAAGATTACTGATATATCCCTCTAACTATGTGATTCAAAATAATTGAATTGACTTTATATATGTAATCGATATAACCTAGTTAGATTCAAGTTGACTCTTTCGTCTAGTGGTTAGGACACCACCCTTTCACGGTGGTAACACGGGTTCAAATCCCGTAAGAGTCACTCAAGTAGAATATAATTAAAGTTTTGAATGGGAAAAATTAGGCTCTATGTTGAAGAAGCTTTATCACAAGGCGTGAGTTTAGCACTTAATCCACAACAAAGTCACTATATTTGCAATGTAATGCGGCTTAAGAAGTATGATAATCTCTCTCTTTTTAATGGAAAAGATGGAGAATGGTTAGGAGAAGTAGTTAATATATCGCGTAAATTGACAGAAGTTACACCCAAAGAATGCACTAAACAACAGCAATATGAGGAAAATTTATACCTGTATTGTGCCATGGTAAAAAGTGCTGCTTTGAACAACATAGTAAGACAGGCAACTGAAATGGGAGTAATCTGCATTCAATTTATTTCAACGGAACGTACAGTGGTAAAAAATATTAACCTAAGTAGAGCAAAATTACAAGCAATCGAAGCAGCGGAACAATCAGGTAGGATAAGTATACCAGAGATTTTGCCTCCTATTAACTTTTGTGAGTTACCTGATTCCCAGAGTAAAAATTTTGTTTTGTGTGATGAAACAGGTAAAGCTGACAAAGTGCTGAAAGGCAAAAAAAATGTTGCTATTATTGTTGGCCCTGAAGGTGGTTTTTCATCTTATGAACTTGATCTTGCCGATAAGTTTTGTCAAAAATTGAGTCTAGGAAAAAGAATTTTAAGGGTCGATACTGCTGTAGTTGCTGCACTCACTTTCACCAATTGGTGTAGCTAGATTTTTAAATATGACTAAGATAAAGAAATCTGGTTCAGTGTTGCGCGCACAAAAACCCTGTAGACTTTCTACGAAGCAGTCTGTTGTTAAAGAGGAGCTAATAAAAAACATATTCTAAGATAATATTAAATCTCATATTATATTTTTTCTAAAGTAAACAAATGAATCTTGCATTTTGCCTGAGTTATTGATACTCTGAGTAAAGAAGTCGGGGCGTAGCGCAGCCTGGTAGCGCATTTGGTTTGGGACCAAAGGGTCGGGAGTTCAAATCTCTCCGCCCCGATGTTAGTACGATTGTAAAAACGCTGCAATATAAGAGCAATCTCCATCAGTAAGCAAGTAGCTGACACTGGAATGACATCATTTACCATGTAAATTGTGGCATATTATATTTTAACGCTCAAGTTTATAAAATAATTGACAATGTTAATTTTCTAATTTATAAATAGATTTTGAAATGATTACCGAAGGAGGTATAGAGTTTGATAGAAGTATCAGTCCATTATGGTGATGTAGACAGAGCTCTTCCAGTATTGAAAAAAAACAATTCAAAAGGAAGGAAGAGGGTTGAAAATGAAAAAACAATATCATGAAAAAAAATCAGAAAAAAGAGCTAAAAAGAAAGCTGAAGCGAGAAAAAAGAGGCACCAGCAAGAATGCAGAAGGCAGCGTTACGGTTGGTAATTTTTTAATAGTTTATCATTGGTTGTTTTATGAATATTCACGAATATCAAGCAAAAGAGATTTTGCATAAATTTAATGTCCCAGTGCCAAAAGGTTTTGTTGCTACATCTGCGGAAGAAGTAAAGACTCAAGTAAGTCAATTAAAATCTGACGTGTTTGTAGTTAAAGCTCAAATTCATGCAGGTGGTAGGGGTAAAGCCGGTGGCGTAAAGCTAGCAAAGTCAGATGAAGAAGCTCAACAGTTTGTAAAAGACATGATTGGTATGACTTTAGTTACTCATCAAACAGGGCCAAGCGGGCAGCAAGTAAGAAAAGTGTACGTTGAAGAAGGCTCAAGCATTAAGAAAGAGTATTATTTAAGCCTGGTAATCGACCCGAAGCTCAGTAGGCCAATATTCATATTTTCCTCAGAAGGTGGAATGGACATCGAAGAAGTGGCAAAAAATTCTCCTGCAAAAATTGTGAAATTTGATATTGATTCTGCTACAAGTTTTGATAGCAGCAAGTTAAGCAGCAGTTTTAATTTGAGTTCAGAACAAATAGAAAAAATAACAAATGTTGCAAAAAATATATATGATGCGTTTATTGCAACTGATGCGAGCCAAATTGAAATCAACCCACTAGTTGAAACAAATTCTGGAGATTTTATTGCACTCGATGCTAAAATCAATTTCGATGATAATGCTTTATATCGTCACCCAGAAATTATGGAACTTCGTGATTATGATGAAGAAGTGAAAGAAGAGATAGAGGCTTCAAAGTATGGGCTCAGTTACATCAAAATGGATGGCAGTATTGGTTGCATGGTAAATGGTGCAGGTCTTGCTATGGCAACAATGGATATAATAAAATACTACGGAGCAGAGCCTGCTAACTTTTTGGATGTTGGTGGTGGAGCGAGTAAAGAAACTGTAACTGAAGCATTTAAAATCATATTGTCTGATAGCAACGTAAGAGGAATTTTGGTTAATATATTTGGTGGTATAATGCGTTGCGATATTATCGCAAGTGGAATTGTTGCGGCTGCAAAAGAAATGAGTATTAAAGTTCCTTTAGTGGTTAGGTTATCAGGTACTAATTTTGAGGAAGGAAAAAAAATCTTAGAAGAGTCAGGATTAAATATTATTGCTGCAGATGAACTGGGTGATGCTGCGCAAAAGATAGTAAAAGAGGTAAAATAAAGCATGTCCGTTTTAGTAAATAAAGATACAAGATTAATATGCCAGGGTTTTACTGGTGCACAAGGTACGTTTCATTCAGAGCAAGCTATTGACTACGGGACGAAAATGGTTGGCGGTGTAACTCCTGGAAAGGGTGGTAGCACTCACCTTAGTTTACCAGTTTTTAATACTGTAGCAGAAGCCAAAGAAAAAACCGGTGCAAATGCTACAGTTATATATGTACCTGCTAAATTTGCTGCTGCTGCAATACTTGAAGCAATAGATGCAAAAATAGAATTGATAGTTTGTATTACAGAGGGCATTCCTATACTTGATATGGTGAAAGTTAAGCGCGCGCTTGTTGATTCAAAAAGTCGATTGATTGGTCCCAACTGTCCGGGAATTATTACACCTGAAGAATGCAAAATAGGAATTATGCCTGGCCATATCCATAAGCGTGGACACATAGGAATTATGTCTCGCTCTGGAACTTTAACTTACGAAGCAGTAGCACAAACAACTGCTGTTGGTCTTGGTCAATCCACGTGTATCGGAATTGGGGGAGATCCAGTTCATGGTATGACATTTGTCGACTGTATGGAGCTCTTTTTAAAAGATGACGATACTCATGGTATTGTAGTTATTGGTGAAATAGGTGGAAACGAAGAAGAAGATGTATCACATTTTGTGAAAACAGAAAAAACTAAAAAGCCAATCGTTGGTTTTGTAGCAGGTCAAACAGCACCTCCAGGAAGACGTATGGGACACGCTGGAGCAATCATCTCTTCCAGTGGTGGAAGTGCTGGTGCAAAACTAGAAGTTATGCGGAGCGCCGGGATTGCAATTGCTGAAACCCCTGCAGTGATTGGTAAGAAGGTATTGGAAGTAATGCATTAGTGCCTAATCTAAAACGCAGCTGTACGAACATTCATTTTTGAAGACAGCAAATGGTGTCATTCCAGTCTGAAATCTAAATTGCTTTTTTTCTAGATTTCAGACTGGGATGACATCCTATGGACTACTGGGATGGTACGGTAGTAACAACTAAAGAAAAATATCAACTAGGTTTATAGTCTATTACTACTGTTTTTGCAACTTTGTCATAAAAAGTCTGTTTGCGCCGGTCGAATATCGCAAATATTAAAACTAAAATTGGTAAAATTATAGACCACCGAGAAACATAGTGAGTCAGCAAAGAAGAAATAATCGAGAAAATTGTCTGAGAAATACTTCTCACTGCTGCTTGTGTTAGGGTGGTACTTTTAAATGTACCTGCATCTTTGATATACATGCCACACAACAGCTTTCCTGGAGTACCACCAAGTTTTGTTATCATTAGTATTTCTAATACTGTGCACAGCGCTGATGCAAAGATTTCATAATAGAAATATGTTGATTGTTTAGTTTCATCAAGAAGATCAGCATAGATCTCACTATTGTCTTGTAATGCAATAGACAAGATCAAAATGAGTAAAGGAAAGTACAGTATGATACAGTCAAGTATTACTGCTACAGTACGCCTTGTAAATCCTACATAATTTACTTTAACATTTATTTCAGTATCCATACACCCTCCTATTTTCATAATGTCATTATATACTATAAAAGCACGTTATTAAATAATCGTAAATATACTAATTTGTGCAATACTAGCTACTTGTGCCACTCTATTATTTGAATTAACATTAAGTCATTTGTAGTTAGGAAAGTTATGTCAACACCAATCACAGTTGCGTATGGCGACGGTATCGGACCAGAGATTATGGAAGCGGTGCTGTCGATATTGCACGAAGCAGAAGCGAAGATCTCAATAGATATTATTGAAATAGGGGAGCGTGTTTATAGTAAGGAATGGTCTCACGGCATTTCTCCAAGTGGCTGGGAGTCTATTGAAAGGACAAAGATATTACTTAAATCTCCAACAACAACTCCTCAAGGTAAAGGGCACAAAAGCTTGAACGTTGCACTCAGAAAGAACCTAGGGTTATATGCAAACATCAGGCCGTGTATTTCATATCATCCTGTTATAGAGAATAAATTCGATAAGTTTGATATCGTAGTAATACGTGAAAATGAAGAGGACGTTTACACCGGAATAGAGCATAGGCTCACTGGTGACTCTTACCAATGCACTAAAATTATTACTAGGTCTGGCTCAGAGAAGATATGCAGGTACGCTTTTGAATACGCGAAAAAACACAACAGAAAAAAAGTAACTTGCCTGACTAAAGACAACATAATGAAAATGACTGACGGAACTTTCCATGCCGCGTTTGATCACATTGCAAAGGAATACCCAGATATAAAGGCAGAACATTATATAGTTGATATTGGAATGGCGCGTGTTGCAACAGAACCGGAGAATTTCGATGTTATAGTAACCGAGAACTTATATGGCGACATATTATCAGATATAGTGGCGCAAACCTCTGGATCTGTGGGGCTTGCCGGAAGTAGCAACATCGGAAATGAATACGCAATGTTTGAAGCAGTGCACGGTTCTGCTCCTGATATTGCAGGAAAAAACATAGCCAATCCTTCTGGTCTTTTAAATGCTGCAGTGCATATGCTAATTTACATAGGTCAAGTGGGTACTGCAAAACTAATCTACGATGCATGGCTGAAGACTTTAGAGGATGGAATACACACTGCCGATTTATATAAAGAGAAAAAGAGTAAACAAAAAGTTGGTACAAAAGAATTTGCAGGAGCTATTATAGAGAATCTAGGAAAGAAGCCTGCAATATTATCTGAGCTTACAGTCGGTAGCAGTACAAATAGCAAAATAAGTGAAATACAAAATAGCTACGAACAGGACTACAAAGTTAGAAAGCTAGTTGGTAGCGATATAACGCTTGCCTGGAGTAAGCCGGCTGATTTTGACCAAATAGTGAAGTTGTTTGAAACAAGTAATCCGCAGATTATAGCAATATATTCAAAAGGCCTTGCAATTTGGCCAGGAGGCTCAAAATCTTCAAGTGACCAAATAACCTGCAGGTTCATTGCAAATAATAAAATTACAAATAGTGATGTGAATAACTTGCTAATCAAATTTGAGGAACACAATTTTGATGTGGTGAGAATGGATAAGTTGTATTTGTATGATGGAAAAGAGGGGTTTTTCTCTTAATGATTGTTTGATATTCTAATCCTTGCATAAAGCATTTTAATATGTCATACTAAAAGTATGATATATTTATGTGAGGTGCAGTAGTGAATCAACATTTTAAATTAACCAGTCAGGAATTTCTTAATAATGCCAATCTGTTCAAAGTACTAGAAATAAAAGCTGGGCAAGTTGTAGGTAAGGGTTATGAAGAGCTTAGCGCAATTTTGAAGAAACATCATAAGGAACTAATTCTTGTAAACCATCCTGACAAAGGTGGAGACAAAAATAGATTTGATCAAATTTATAAAGCTTATCAAGAGCTAAAAAAATACATTGAACCTTTAGAGCATGTCTTCAAACTTAAGAATGAGCTAATTTGTGAAGCATAATAGTGATCATATTGAAAAAGATGTTGTTTTTTGAAGTGAGAGGAGAATGCTCATAATCCTTACTCATACGTCTAAAATTGGAGAGCCAAGCAAAGGTTCTTTCAACAATCCAACGTTTAGGAATAACCTGAAATCCTGTATCAACTACTTTCTTGGTAATCGTCAATAAACATCCAGTTTCCAATAAACAGCGGTTTTGCAATTTACCTGTATATCCTTGATCAGCAAAAAACTTACGTAATGTTGGAGCTTTGCATTTGGCTTGAACAAAAAGATTTAGTGCACCATCACGATCTTGAATGCTTGCACTGTGTACTTCAGCAGCAATTACAAGACCTAGAGTATCTACAACGATGTGACGTTTTCTACCCTTTACTTTCTTGCCAGCATCATATCCTCTGGATCCCCTTTTTGAGTGGTTTTTACTGATTGACTGTCAATTATTCCTACTGATGGAGTTTCATTCTTACCAATTATCTTTCTTAGTTTTTTAACTAGAAAATCTTGAATTTCTTGCCATATTCCACTTTTTTTCAAACGCGAATTACAACTATACACGGTTTTCCATGGTGGAAAATTCTTAGGTAGTTGTCTCCATTGACAGCCTGTTCTCATCACATAGCGGATTGCGTTAATAATTGTTCTAATACTGTGTCTTCTTGGTCTGCCGGTCTTTTTAGGTTCAAAATATTGCTCTATCATCTTCCATTCTTTGTCACTTATATCGCTTGGGTACATTTAAAATATATCTTATAACACACTTCTTAACTCCTTTCTACTTAGTTTGAAGACATGCTCTTAGTCTTTGTGGTTTTTGTATGGGCAATTTTACGCACTACTATACCTCAATCATTAGCTATATATACTTGCTCATCTTTTTTGCTATCAATAGTATTTGGAGTATTCATGGTAAAAAAATCTGGTGGTACTCCAGGACAATTATCATGTGGTATTCACATAAAAGATGCCAATACACTTGAAAATGTTACCCTAGTGCAAGCAATAATTAGGTATAGTTTGATTAAAGTTGTTCACTTTCCTATACTCATTACAAGAAAGGAATTTTTTAATAAGTATACTTCTGAGTGGTGGATTGACCCTTCATCATGCCTAATCCTTATGGCCATAATACTAATTTTTGTATGTGCAATATTTGACAGACGCAAGCAGTTTCTTCATGATAAAATTGCAAAGACAGTGGCTGTAAAGATGAAAGCAGAAGTAATAGTGATAAATAAACCTACAGGCTAATTTACGTGTTTTGTTTTTTCTATTCAATTTCTGATCTGTATAAAATTTACTTAAAAAGTTGTTGACACTAAAAATATTCGTGTTACAGGTAAGGTCATATTTGGTATTTACATAAATTGTCTACGACCATTTAGTTTTTATGTATGGTCCCGGAGTGTGATGGTATGATAAAATATGAGAAAAAAATACCATCAAAGGAGGAGTTATGGGACAAATATTACATGGTTACGCCAAAACAAAAGAGACGATTCGTAGAGCAATACAAAATAGAAAAGAGAGCATAGCAAAACTCTCCAAGCATTATAACCTTAATCCAAAAACTATTATTAAGTGGAGAAAGCGTTCATTTACGAAAGATGCTGATATGGGTCCAAAGCATCCAAGATCGACTGTTTTAACGCTAGAAGAGGAAGCTATAATAGTTACATTTCGCAAGTATACACTACTGCCACTAGATGATTGCCTTTACGCTCTGCAGTCTACAATTCCGCATTTGACTCGCTCTAGCTTGCATCGTTGTTTACAAAGACACAACATTAGCAGATTACCAACTGTTGACGGAGAAGTTAAGTCAAAAAAGAAATTCAAACAATATCCTATCGGTTACTTTCATATTGATATTGCTGAAGTTAGAACTGAGGAGGGCAAATTACATTTGTTTGTTGCTATTGATAGGACATCCAAATTTACGTATGTTGAGTTGCACAACAGTGCTACAAAACCCATAACTGCTGAGTTCTTACGTAATTTGATTAGAATTTTACCGTATAAAATCCATACTATTTTGACAGATAACGGTATACAATTTACAAACCAGAAGCGTCATAGGTATGCTTTCCAACACATATTTGATAGAGTTTGCGAAGAAAATGTTATTGAACATCGTTTGATAAAAGTTAGCTATCCTTGGACAAATGGGCAAGTCGAGCGTATGAATAAAACTTTAAAGGATGCCACAGTTAAGAAGTATTACTATCAATCGCACCAGCAACTTAAAGAACACCTTTATAACTTTGTTATGGCTTATAATTATGCAAAGAGACTCAAAACTCTTAAGGGTCTTACTCCTTATGAATTTATATGTTATCAGTGGACACAGTCTCCAGAGTTATTTATACTAAATCTACACCATCACACTCCGGGACCATACATCTGAGACCTAGGTGATAATTCTATCTAAAAGGATGCCAAAAAAGAGAAGCAACCCTACGTAGGAATTATTTTTAAATATGGACATGCATTGACTGGGATCGTCAGGATTGAAATTTTTGTATTGGCGGTGAAATATGAACCCTACAGCAAGTAGAGCAATATAAAAGATGTTATTTAATGATGATAAGATACCAGCATATAGCCACGTCATAAGAGATGTTAAATAAAATCTTTTCAACCAAGATTTTGTTGTATCACCAAAATATAATGCGGTAGATTTCATTCCGAGTTTTTCATCATCTTTTTTATCTTGATGAGCGTATATGGTGTCATAGCTAAGTGTCCAAAAGACGCATCCTGCATAAAAGAGTATAGGTTCTATACTGATCTGGTTCTTTACTGCTGTCCAGCCCATGAGTGATCCCATATTGAAGGTAAACCCTAAGAATAATTGTGGCCACCAAACATACCGCTTTAATAAAGGGTAAGTAGCTATCATACACATTGAGATTATTCCAAGTATGAGTGTAGTTTTATTAGTTAATAATAAGATTACCAGGGCAATAGACAGTAACAGTGAAAGTAAAGCTAAAGCCTGCTTTATGTTTAATGCACCACTTGCAAGTGGCCTATATTTTGTTCGTTCAACGTGCGCATCTATTTCCCTATCGAAAATGTCATTGATTATGCACCCTGCAGGTCTCATTAAAAATGTACCTATAGTGAACAAAACAAGGAGAAAAAGAGCCTGATACGATAGAGAAGTTGAGGCTAAAAGAATACCGCTCAAACTGGGAAATAGCACAAGCCACAAACCTGTTAAACTGTGCAATCTCATTAATGAAAAGTAATGGTTGAAATACATTAATTAAGTGTGATTATGTAATATTTTGCTTACATTAACAAAATTATCGAACGCTAAATCAGGCTTGAAAAACTAACTCAGGTATAAATCGCAAATCAACATAACACAATATAGATTTACGTATTGACCATGCAGATTGGTTCATTTCATTAACAACAGTGTTAATATCACAATTATTCTCAGAAGGATCTCCAGTGCGTCTTTTTTCTGGATCTAAGTAGTCAGCTACTTGAATATTCAATGAAGATAACACAATATATACATCTGCTTTTTTCAAATCTTTACTTAATTTTACGTCAGATACCGCTACATTTTTATTGAACACCTTACCTTCCATTAGAATTCTTGATATTGCTCTATGCAATACCGATGCTATCTTTAGGTTTCTAATTTCCTTTTTTCATATCCAGCTACTATAACACCCTTTCTTCTTGCACTAATTGATAAGCTTCCAAAATATCTCCAACTTTAATATCGATATTACCCTCTAGTGATACTCCGCATTCAAAGTTTACACCTACTTCTTTAACATCATCTTTAAATCTACGTAGTGCTTTTAACTTTCCTTCATGCACCAATTTGCCAACACGCACTACCTTAATTAAAGAATCTTTTCTTATGACTCCATCACTTACGTAACATCCAATGATATTACCAGCTTTAGATACGTTAAATATTTGCCTCACAGATGCAGAACCAACACGAACCTCTCGTGTAATAGGCTTTAACATTTTAGTTAAATACATTCTCATGTCGTCAATGAGCTCGTATATTATGTTATAAGTATGTATTTCTACACCTTTTTGTTTTGCCAAGTCCCTTATTTTTGAGTCCACTTTTACATTAAAAGCTAAAATTACTGCACTTGATGCTTCTGCAAGCAGCACATCTGAATCTGTTATCCCTCCTACTGCTTTGTGTAGGATATTTAATTTTACTTGGTCTTTACCGAGTTTATCAATTGAACTTGATATTGCTTCAATAGAACCAGTTACATCGCACTTTAAAATTACAGATAGTTCTTCTGTTTCACTGTTATTACGACTGAATATATCTAAATTATTGTCGTCTAAATCTTCTTTCTTTTCTTGATCAACTCTAGCCTGTATTCAACAATTTCACGCGCCTGCTTTTCAGAATTTACAACAACAAATTTATCTCCAGCATTTGGCACACCATTTAGACCAGTAATTTCAATTGGAGCGGAGGGTAGTGCTGCTTTTTCTCTTTGACAAGGTGATTAACCATACTACGTACTTTGCTGTATGTTGTACCAACTACAATATATCACAACTTTAACGTTCCTTCCTCAACTATCAATGTAGCTGATATTCCTTTCGCTTTATCTATTTTGGATTCTATTACCCATCCAAGTGCTCGACAATCTTCTATTGCTTCTAGCTTCATTAATTCAGCGATTAACAAAATCGCCTCTTCTAGTTTATCTAAATTAGTTTTCTTTTTGCTGATACTGGCACAATCATAATATCACACCAAGCTCTTCAGAGATGAGATTATATTGAGGCAAACTATTAATTATTTTTTCTACATCACCAGGTTCAGATTTATCAATTTTATTAATAGCAACTATAATAGAAACATTGCTGCTTTTGCATGATTTATTGCTTCAACTGTTTGTTTCATGATTCCATCGTCAGCTGCAACTACTATTACGACTATATTAGTAATATTGGCACCACATGCACGCATCGCAGTGAACGCTTCATGTCCTGGTGTATCAATAAAAGTAATTTTTTGCTTATCTTTTGTCGTTATTTGATAAGCACCTATGTGTTGAGTTATGCCACTGACTCTCTTTCTGCAACATTAGATTCACGAAATGCATCGAGCATGAGGTTTTACCATGATCGACGTGTCCCATAAAAGTGACGACTGGTGGTTTAGGTTTTTTAGGCAGGCTTTCTCTGCCTTCTATAAAAAATAAAATCCTTTTCTCTGTTGGTATCGTCACTCGTTTAGCCGTATGATTAAATTTTTCCACTATTTCAGATGCTATATCTGGATCCACCAGATCATCTACTCTATAATCTCACCGACTTCTTCTTTGAACATTTTTAGCACACTCTTGCTATCTTCTGCCATACGAACAGATAATCCCTGATAGTTATTTGTCTGGTATAATAACTTCTCTTGATATATTTTTACCTTGGTAAACTTTGACTTTCTACTTCTTATACAATCTTTGCTTAATACAGGGGTTGTTCAGTTTTTTCATCTATTGCCTGTGCAATTACCAGTTTAGAATGCTTAGAATATATATCTTTGTTGACTTTAGAAGACTTTTTATCGTCGCCCCATAGTCAATATTATTTCTTTTTAGTTCAACTAAGTGAGTATCACTTAAAACTTGCTTATTTATTTCTTTAGATAAAGTGTCCGCTTCATTTTTCTCGTCCAATCTCTTTATTGCTGTCTTCTTTTGCGTTTTCTCTTTTTCTCTCTCTGATTTTTTCTTTCAGCAAAGCAGCATTCTGCACAGCATTAATGCGGAAAATTTGTTCTTTCTCTGTTAAAGAACCTAATTACTCTCGTCAAATAAATTATGTTCTTTCTGCATCATGAGATTTTTTTCTTCTTTTTTTACTATTGTAGCTCCAGTACTTGGGCTAGTTGAAGAGTTTAAATTGAGGTCTAATTTAAGCTTGCTTAAGCCTTGGAGCGTTAATTTTTTATTACTGATATCTTCATTATTCATATTATTATTATATTAACCCAAGCTTTTACGTGCTTCTATGATATTGAGTCTACTGTATCTTTTAGATTTTCTGAATTCATCTTATTATCAGCTGAGGAAGAGAGTATGCTGCAAAACTCATAACTTGATAAATCTGCTATGTCCTCTAAAGTCTTAATATCATGTTTACTAAGAGCATTTTATTGTCTATTGATAAGTTAAATTGATTACATCATCTTCCATACTAGACTTTTAGCTCTTCTATTTTTCTATCATTTCTGCTTTCAGATACTTGTTTGCTCTATTATGAAGTTCGTTTGCAATATCTCATTAAACCTCTATTGAAGCAAGCTCTTTAATTGAAGCGCTGGATATATCTTCTACGCTTGAAAAACCTTCTGTTACCAATAGCTGACCCATAATCTCTTCTAAGTTAAGCTTCAGCAAATAAAGCTGAACATTGACTCAGTTCTTTACTTCGCCTTTCTGATTCTTGCTGAGTGCTTAATATCTCAATTTTCATCCAACAAGCTCTGAAGCTAATCTTACATTCTGGCCCTTTTTTCCTATGGCTAAACTCAATTGATCTTCAGCAACTGTTAATTCTATGCAATTTTCATTTTCATCAATAATAACTTCGATACTTCTGCAGGAGTAATGGCTTTAATAACAAATTGACCCAAATCTGAGGAGTAATTTATAACGTCAATTTTTCACCATTTAATTCGTGTATAATAGTTTTTATTCTATCTCCTTAACTCCACACAAGCACCTACTGGATCAATGTTCTTGTCAGGAGAGAAAAACAGCAACCTTAGACTTGAGCCGGCGTCTCTAGCTATACCTTTAATTGTTACTAACCCATCAGCAATTTCTGTATTTCTTGATTTAATAATGCCTCTAAAAAGCCTTCATGAGTCCTAGAAAGAATAATTTGACGTCCATCATCAGAGCGCTTAACAGTCTGTATGTAAGCTTTAACCTTATCGCCTTCACGAAATGATTCACCACGGTCAAATTCGCAAAGGAAGGTATGCCTAGTGCCATTTATGTCTATAATAAGATCTGAATATTCTACTTGTTTAAACAATACCATACCTTATTTCTCCCGCCTTATCTTTAAATTCCTCATATTGCTTTTTTGACTCTTCATCTTTAATTATTTGAGCAATCTTTTGCTGGGCAATTCTTGCTGAAGCAAGATCATGTTAAGAGAGAGCAATTCACTAACAGTATTCTCAACTTTTGCATCTCCTTTTATTAATTTAGCTTGTGTAAGCGTAATTGATTCACACTCAGTATTCTCTTTTTCATTTGATTCATCATCAATAACTTTTAGTTTTCTATATGAAGTAACTTTGCTGTGTTTCTATCTATATCAACTACAATTTTACTTTTGCTACCATATTTTGATGAGCCACTGCTTCTATAGCACTTTCCAGTGCCTTTATTACAACATCAAAATCTAAACCTTTTTGAAGTGAAAGCTCTCCTGCTGTTTTTATTACATCAGGGTTTTCCAACTAGTTATTCTTGTTACTTTTCTGCTTAACACTGCTTTTACGATTAGCAATCATATAAATAAATCCAATGTAATTAGTTATAATTATAGCTTCAACGGGCAAAGAACGCTATCCTAAATGTTAAATAATTGCTAATTTAAGTCAAGTTTTTTCGTGTCTTTGCATAACAAGCAACGCAGGAGTAAAGAATAAAGTTAAAACTGTTGCAGCCAATATTCCACTTGCTATGGTTGTTGAAATGTCAACCCACCACTGGCTTGATGGAGCATCATATGTGATTTGTAGCGTAAAAAAATTGATATTTAACCTGGTAATCATCGGTATTAAACCAAGAACTGTGGTTGCAACGGTAAGCAATATTGGCCTAACGCGAGAAATTGCAGCGTTTATTACACATCGCTTGATGTCATTTTTGTGTACTTAATTTGGTGATGAAAGGCATCAAGCAATAGTATGTTATTATTCACTATAATTCCTGCCAAAGCAATTATCCCCACTCCACACATAACAACTACGAAAACTTGTTGGATAAGAAAGAAAACAAAAAATACACATGTTGTGGATAAAAACACTGCTGTCATTACGATAAATGTATGGTATACATTATTAAACTGTGTCACTAATACCAATATCATTAGTGTAATCGCTAATATAAAAGCCTTTAACAAAAATGCTCCTGATTTTTGTTGATCTTCTTTGTCGCCTTTAAAATCAATTTTTACTCCTTGTCCCAATCCTGGGCAATAGAATTCTGAATGAACTTTACTCTTTCATCAACAAGATAGCCAGTATCAACGTCAGCAGAGATTGTCACTGTGCGTAATCCATCAATCCTGTTTAGTTTGTTTACCTTTTTTTCGGGAGCATATTTTACTATGTTGCTCATAGGATACGGGCCATTAACTGTATTGATAAAAAGATTGTCTATAGTCTTCATATTGCGGTCCTTTCTGGGGAAACGGAGTACAATATCGATTTCTTCATCCGTGTTATTTGGTCTATATTTTCCAATCAACACTCCATTTGTAACCATCTTTATAAAATCGCCAATGGTTGCAACACTTACTTCAGAGCTTGTAGCCTTACTCTTATCAACACTCATATTCCACTCTTTCAGGTGCTGATCTGCTATCTTGAATATTTATAAACCCTGATGAAGGTTGGTCCATAATTTTTAGAATTTTCTCTGCTGCTAAATTCAGATTGGATGCACTTCCGCTGAGGTTAATTTGTATTGGCTTGTCAGCCGACGGTCCTGACTTTTCCTCTTGAACATTAATTATTATTCCTTTCATGTCTTGCACACTGCTCCTTATATCGTTTAATATGTGCTTAGCTTTGCGCCTGAAGCGCCAATCCATAAGTTCTAGTTGAATTCTGGCGATAACGTTGTCTGAAAATGCTCCTGATCTAGCATAAGAAACATGAATTTCTTTTTCAACGCTCAAAATGCGTTCTTCCACTTCTTTAGTATCAAATCTCGTTCTTTGGCTGATAAGCTTTCTTTTGCTTTAACACTGATTAAAATATTATCTGAATCCACTTTCGGAAAAAACTTCACTCCAGGACCAAAGGTAAAGTACAGCACACTAAATGAAAACAGGACGAATACAGTAGCACATATGAATTTTTTAGGATGATCTAAAACCTTCTCTAGCATGCGTGTGTAAGCTCTTATTATAGGCCCAGCATTTTTATCTCACCACTTTCTATAGCACTCATTTTTTTTATTTCTTTTTTTGAAGTTATCGAAGGCTTGCCAAATATTGCACCAAGTGTTGGTATAAAACCAAAGCCATAATGAGCGATCCAGTCAAAGTTAGAATTATTGTAATTGGTATGTACTGCATGAATTTACCAACAGTATCAGGCCAGAATAATAGAGGAAAAAACACTGCTAATTTAGTTAACGTCGATGATAGAACCGGATAAAACATATCACGAACTGAAGTGTGAAAGGCTTCTACTTTGTCCATTCCGCAGATCATCTTTCTATCAGCATATTCGCTAATCACAATTGCATCATCAACCAGCATGCCAACAGCCATAATTAAACTGAAGAGCACAACGATATTTAAGGTTATGCCCATAAAGTAAAGAGCTATTATCCAATGAAAAAGGAACCGGGTATCGAGAGTGCCACAAGAATAGCAATCCTTGTTCCCATAGAAAGCATCATTATGATCAATATTAATAACACAGCGAATATT
>BMAO01007051.1:0-25730 GCA_019973975.1 Trichonephila clavata | reverse complement strand
TGCAGATGAAAAATACAGCAGTTGAAAATTATGCAGTCAAAATGAAATTATGCAGAATAAATTTCAATGATTTTGAAAAAGTTGAGAAAGTAAATTTTAAAACATTCATTTCTACCTTTATCACATGTGTCGAATGATTGCGATCAACTTAAAATTACAAACATTGACAATGACTAATATTACTCATACATGCTTCGCAATTAATATGGCATACTGAAAATTTCCAAAATAAACTTTTATAACTAAGGTAGGTATTAAAATAAGTACCAAAAGTTCTGTGTATTATCAAAGGTAGTTTTGTTTTCATCCCAATATCATTATGAGAAAGAAAAAACATCACACAATTCTAAAATTTCAAAGACTAAGATGATGATGCAAAGTACTTACCTTTAGAATTTAACTCTTCCTCACAACTAGAGCTATTTTGTGGCAAATTTCGGAGAATCTTTTTAACTTTCCCAGTTAAAAGACCTACAAATAAAAAATACAAAAATTACATACAAAATTTAAATTAAAAACATACATTTTCGCATTTCTTTTTAATAGAAGATATAAATAATAAGTAAATTATTCAACAGAAATTTCTAAATTCGCTAATTCAATTTGATTGGTTTATAATCTTTATTAAGATGCAAAAAGATTCTCAAATTAGCTTATTTAACAGATTCAAAAAGTTTTGCAAAAAGTAAATTTATAATAATATTTCTACAGTGCACTTTGAGCATAATGAAACACATTTTGGGTCCTTTTGAGGATATTTTTAGCTTTCCTCCCAGAGACACATATACATAAACAGATATAACCCTAGTGTTATCCATATACAAGACAGCAAATCTTTGTAACCAAAATAGTGTAAAATTCACATTTTATATAAAACATTAAGAAACATTTTTAAAAATTCTATCATTATTTATAATTTGCAGTACTTCTTATACTTAATTCTAGTTTAATTACAAAGGGTTTTTTTTGGTTATTATCTCTAATTTCCAAATTAATTTATTTGATTACATGCATTGTTTATTAATTCAAAATCAAAACCCTTACAACAGTTCGTTCTTCAATTGGTTGCAGTGGCTGAGTGGTCGGCAATGTTTTGTCAAATCCTGGTGCCAATAATGATCTACCATGTAGAGGGGCTAGTGTTTATTGAATCTGTCAAGGCTCAAAATCCTAATGTTAATGTGGCAAGGAAGTTTGGAGAAAGAGGTATCAACCATTATTCAACATTACATCCATCTGTAACTTTCAAGAGGAATGCTAATAAATAATCAATAAATTATTGTATAACTGAGTCAAGATGATATTTAACTTTCTCCTTTATCAGAAAAATAGGTTTTGTCTTCGCGTCCCTTTTATCTTTTAGCATACCATTATAATATACAAAAAAAAAAAAAAAAAAAAAAAAAAAAAAAAAAAATTAAACTACTCACCCAAAACTAAACTACTTAAACTCTTAGTATTAAAATACTAAAAATTAATTTTGTATACAAGGGTTACATTATAAATTGATAACAATATGAATAAATTTAGCATTACATATTAATTGGCAGTGAAGTCTCAAAGTTTTTGGATGAAAGGTAAAAATTGTGAAAATGAAGCAGTATTAAAGGTTACAAATAAAACTGCAATCATATTAAGGCAGCACACTGCATAAATATCACAATATGCTCAAGAGCCAAAACATTATAACCACCTGTCAATAACGAGTTGGCCCACCGACACAGCTTCAACCCGCCTTTGCATGGTTGCCACAGGTCCTTGGTAGATGGTGTATGTGTAGTGTTTCGCTTTTCATTTTTAGGTTGGTCAAGGAAAAAAAGAAGAAACTTGCTCACGTTTGTAAATAAAAAGGTGTATGCAATGAGATTAATATATAAATCTCGTTTTTCGTAAAAATTCTGAAAGTGACAACATTGAATTTTTTAAAGAATTTCTTTTAACTCTTTTGTACATAGAAAGATCTAATCTTCAATTAAGTTATTACTTCTTATATAAAATTTTGCTATTCTCTCTCTCATATTATGATTATTTCATCATTATTATTAATGCATAAAATATTATATTCTAAATTATTACAATGTATATACACATATTTACTACATGCTAATATACACTCAAGAGCCAAAACATTATAACCACCTGTCAATAACAAGTTGGCCCACCTTTGGCGCGCAACACTAGCTTCAACCCGCCTTGGCATGGATGCCACAAGTCCTTGGTAGATGGCCGGAGACAGATCATACCAGATGTTTAAGCAACAATCACGCATATCAGAGATATTGCAAATTGGTGGTCTTTGAACTCTCCATCCCATGACATCCCAAATGTCCCAAGACATTAACTGGTATTCAGCATTATGTTCCTGGAATCACTCCAACACAATTTTAGCCTTGTGACACGGGGTGCTGTCCTGTTGGAACATTCCATTTCCAGCTGGAAAAACAGAGGCCATGTAAGGGTGCAACTGGCCGTCAATGATGTTCAGATACCCTGTAGCATTCATGGTCTGCTCCACCACAAGCACGGGTCCCAGAGATGCCCAAGAGAACGTCCCCCCAAAGCATAATACCGCCACCACCGACCTGCGTATGTACACCTGGAAGACGGCGTATCCTGACACGGCCATCGGCGTGATGAATGACCCAAGCCATGATTCATCTGACCAGGCAACTCTCTCCCACTGATCCATGGACCAGTCGCAATGTTCCCGGCCCCAGCGCAGGCGGCGATGATGCTTGGTCAGCAAAGGCACACGAGTGGGACGTTTGCTGCGTAGCCCCATATCCAACAGTGTCCGCTGAACAGCGTGCTCCGATACTATTCTACTTGGCCCTGCATTGTGTTGGGCTGTCAGCTGAGCCACTGTCTGGCTCCAGTTTTGCTTCACCATGTGAGATACAGTGGTATCTCGACATACGAGTGCCCCAACATATGAGTTTTTCAAGATAAGAGCCGGTGAGGGAGTGATTTTTTGCTTTCAGTTACGAGTGAAATTCGAGATACGAGTTCGGTTTAGCAGGTCAGCCGGTAGTACCAAATCAAATATTTATTAAAAAAATCAAAATATTTATTTACGGCAGTAAAAAGTATTCAAAGAAAGAACAAATATGAAATAATATGGATACAAAATAATATAGAATAAATATAGTTTTATATTGTTTATCTTGAGAAAAAAGCAAATAAAAACTAAAAATTTAAAAAAAAATCTTTGTAAGAATTTATATGTAAATGAAGGACATATTGTAACAAAGGAATTATATAGAAAAGAAAAAATATATTCCTTTCATTCATAATACACATTTTATTCGTTCAAATAATTTACAAATTTTTAGAATACATAGGCTCCTGTTGTACTAGCTCTTAAATAAAATATAACTAGCTTCATTCTTAAAATAACTTCAATTTTAAGACTTCCTATGGGTAGAAACCTCCGTAGCTAAATCCAATGACAAGAAAATTCTTAATTAATAAAAAAAAGCAAAGTAAACTAACACTGGAGCAAGTTGAAACTTTTCTAATTTGCAAAGCAAACACAGAATAACGCGTTTCACGGAATTGCAATTACAAAGTAAAATTTAAATCTCGTTTATGACTAAGAAAGAATTTTCTTGTCGGATTATCAGCTGTTTCTCAACGGAATAAAATGCCGCATGCAAGGAAATTCCATGCATGAATCGAATTAATGGATATAAAAGCGAATTATTAATTGGAGAACGTCAAAAATTTCCAATTAGTGAAGAACTTACGGTGGCACTTAACTAAATTATCGTAGTATAAGAATAAATTTTGATCTACTTTGTAACAAGCAGATGGCACGAAAACCACCTGCTCACGTAATCGATTATTCACGGTATTTTCTGCTGAAGCAAGTTATTCCATCATGCAAACCCTTTCGAAGCAACATAGTGTCATAAGTAGATTAGTTGACTCAGCGGTCTCAGATTTGCTCACCGGGATGCTCCTTTTTGGTCTTCGAGAATAAACTGTTTTCCTCTCCTCTTTAATTTCGATGGTTATAAAATTTGTTTTGGTGGAAATATTTTTTTAAAATTAAGTATTAATTTTTTTGAGAAAATTTATATTTTTGTATCGAATGTTGCTTTAGTTTGGAGTTTATTCTGAAGAATTAAGTATGCAATTTTCTAAAAAAACTTTTGTTGCTATATCTTCCTGTAAAATGTTTACTTTAAAATCATGATTGATTGAAATGATGTAATTGATTGATTGAAAAAGTTTCTAACGTATCCATTAATTCATCCTCTTAATATATATTCAAGCATTCAAAAATTACCACAAACAGCTTGAGGTAATCAAAACATTTGAATTATTTTTTAACATTTTTTATTTATTTCTTTGATTACTTAAGGTGAAAAATCCTCTGAGCTGTTTTATATAGTTGAAAATTACTTTTGAAAACTTTAAATTACTTATTTGTGAACAAAAAGCCTGCTCCTTAACAGAATTTTTGAACTACATTCGAAAATATTATAGTAGAGAAATTTTTTAATATAAAATTCATGCTCACACACTTCTTACTTCCTTTAAATAATATTAATTTCTTTTTATCATTCATCACGGTGTTGCACTTTTATAAATAAAAGGAAAATAACGTCTACAGTAATATTTTTATTAATAAAGAAACTACTACTCAAAATCTAAATAATGAAAATTCATACCTTTAATCAACTATGAATAATTTTTTTTTTTTTGAATTTTCTTCTGATATGTTTTTCTAACAAAGCATATTCCAAATTTAATTTTAATTGAATTTGTTAGATGATCTTATATATCTCTCTTAGAATAGGAATACTAATACAAATAAATAAATCAATAATAATTCCATATATATATATTACATACATACCAATAAACTATTTAAATATCTACACAAATATAAGCTGTAAATTCTTATCATCAACGTTGTAAAGGGGGATTTCATATCATACAAATTTTCTTCAGATACATCTTTCTAATAGAAGATTTGAAGTCACTAGCATCCTTTGCTTAAGACAAAAAAAAAATATGAATACTTCATCACAACTATTAAAAGCATTAACATTAACAAACTTTTACGTAATCAAAACTGATAAACCTATTACCAGGAACAGTTGATTGATGCAAGCCCCAGCAATTCTTAAGACACAATATATTTTAAAATTTAAACACCTACAAAAATCAAATAAATTTTTAAAATGCCTATTTTTTGTTAAAACAGAAATCAATTTTAAGTTTAAAGATTGAAAGAACCGTTTCTGTTCATGTAATTTAATTATAGGAATGGAACAGGAACAACGAACTTAATGTTGTCAAATTGTTCTTTGGAAAAATGCCTAGCAGATATCACAGAAGATGCAAATAAAAAGCACGTGCCTGAAAGTGAAAACAGGATAGCGTGATAAATTTTTTGTTTACTATCACCGCCGCGATATAATCATATAGAAACAGTTTCAAATAAAAAATGTTGAAACACATTTTTTGTCTATTTTACATATCAACAGATATGTAATGAATAAAAAAAACTCATTTTAGGCATTAAGAGAATAGGTTTAATATGAAAACTTGTTGATTTTATTAGAAAATTTAAAGTTTTTTTCTTTTTTTTTAAGGTATTTGCTTACGTTTGGAACTTTGATTTTACAGTATAGTCCTAGCTATATATAGGCAAAATATAATTATTATATGAGCATTTCTCATAAAACAAGAATGTTCTGAAAATATGTCATTCTGTCTTCATTTAGTGCGAATGAAATTACATTACATAATTTTATATTTAACAATATTCTTAAAATAATTTTAAATTTTTATTCTAATCCAGATGACACTAAATATCAACAAAAAAGAGTATTCATTTATATGCTTTCATTATATGATACATATTCATTTATATGATTTTCCAAAATTACTATTTCGAACATAGTCAGTAATCTTAATTTAATGAAAAAGAAGAAATTTTATTTTACTTTTGCAATATATTTTAGTTAGAAGGTTTCAAATGTTTTAAAGTAACTCACTGTAACATACGTTGTACTTTAAATATTTTATTTAGGATTCATTTCAGCAAAAAGGGCGATTGCATAGCTGTTCAAAAAATCTGTATGATCTAATTACATATACGGTATTTCTGGGTTCGCATCAACTTAGTTTGAGGTGTTAAATAATTTTTAAGTTGAAATAAATCAAATTTATATAATTTTAAAATGAATTTTATTTTTAATATAGATTTTTTTCCTTCTAAGTGTATAACAGTATAGAAATTCTTTTCACACTTTAATTATTTGGTATTTGTAAAACTAATCTTATTTTTTATGATTCACTTATCATTCGTAGATTAAACTTTTTGACATGGTTTTAACATGCCTTAAATTTGTTTCAATAATTTCAACATATTAACCATTTGATATATCAAAGTAATCTAATTGAAGAAAATTCAAGCATATTTTGTCACATTTTATTTGTGTATTTTCAAAAATAATTTTTATGTCAATCTAGATTAAATATGATTAAATATAGTAATCAAATTTACATTTCATGATATTAACTTCTTGTAATCAAAATACTTTTCAAAAATTTATTAAAACTTAAAAATTAATTCAGTAATCTTGTAACCAACCATGCCTAAATCCTATTGAATGCTAACCACTGAAATTTAAATTTATGAAATAATAATAATAATAAAGCATTCAATAGGTACATTAATGCAACAATGTACACTTTTTAGTAACATTACACACTTAATCATCAATGACGTGACCAATTACACTCATGTCCATAAATTGAGGATAATTCAGAATCACACAGAAATTGAACTCTAAAATAAAAATTTCACCTGTAGAATTATCACACACATCTTGAAGAAGAATATGCAAATTATAGGAAACCACCAGATGGCGCGGATAGTATGTCACAATGACGAGAGTGTAAGAGAGGGGTATATAAGGAATGGTGGCAAAGAAGTAAAATTGTTCACAAGCGCTTTAAAAGCCTTTCAGTGCTATAACCACATAGTTATGGCACAAAGGAAGCATTTGGAAGATTTTTTATGTGGTAGAATTATCGGATGACGGGAATGTGGACGAACCCAGCTGGAAGTATCCGAGGAACTTGGAATCGCCCAAAGTGTCATCTCCAGGCTTTCACAACGATTCCAAGATGATCGTAATGTGAGTAGATGTTACAGCACAGGTCGCCCCCGAATTACAACGCCGAATGAGGACCGGTATTTGGCAGTTACTGCCAAAAGAAACAGACGGAGCACAGCATCAGACCTGTCTCGTCAGCTCTCTTCAGCTACCGGTACGACAGTTTCAAGGCAGACCGTGTACAGACGCTTAGGGCACATTGGTCTATATGCTCGTAGACCTGTCAGATGTGTTCCCCTTACCGCAACTCACTGTCGCCTGCGATTAACCTGGAGTAGAGAGCATGCATTGTGGACACCGCAACAGTGGTCTTGTGTGATGTTTTCCGACGAGTCCAGGTTTAGTTTGCAGTCTGATTCTCGCCGGACTTTCATATGGAGAGCGCCAGGTACTCGTTACCACCAAGAGAACACCATTGAACGACACCGTTACAGTGGTGTAGGATGGCTCGTTTGGGGAGGAATTATTCTTGGTTCCAGAACTGACCTGCATGTTCAGAGTGTAACGATGACAGGCCACATCTATTGGGATGTCATTCTGGAACAACATGTACGTTTGTTTCGAGGCGCCATGGGTGCTGAATTTCTGTTTATGGATGACAACGCCCGTCCTCACCGTGCAAACATTGTAGACGAATGCCTTCAATCGGAGGATATCACCCGTATGGATTGGCCAGCATACTCACCAGACGAATCCAATACAGCATGTGTGGGATATGCTTGGCCGACGAATTGCAGCCCGTCAACCCCCTCCCACCTGTCTACCGGAACTTCGGAGGGCATTGCTTGATGAGTGGTGTAATATTCCCCACGATCAGATTGATAATTTGATACTCAGCATGCGTAGGCGTTGTAAGGCCTGTATTGCATCGTCCGGGAGACATACTCCGTATTAACCATCATACTAACCATGTTATACTGTTTTTTGTAAATATGTTCTTTTTTGAAATTTGATCCAGGGAATAAAAATCGCAATTTTTATTAATTCTGTCAAACATATAGCATCTTTTTTGCTCTTTACCTTTTGTTTAATAAATAGACTTTACAAATAAGTCAAATTTGTTTTGCATCTGTCTCTTTCTTTGCCTGAACTTCATTATCCTTAATTTATGGACATGAGTGTATATAATGACCAGGAAATCCTTAATTCTGCCCATACTTTTAAAATAATTACAATATATTTTTCAATAAAATAGATAGCTAATTTCCCCATAAATTTCAGGAATGGAATCATTTAAAGAAAAATCACTACTCATCTGAAATAATATAGGAAATCATATTGAACACCATAAGTATTTTTAAAAAAAAGTAGTTACATAAAATATGTTTTCAAAATTATCAGATTATTATCTTTTATGTACTTTAATATTATACCAAGAAATTACGTTCAGTTTAAAAAAGTATATAATTATAGTATTTAGCTTTAACTAGTATAATTGTATTGTCAGTGGTCTATGCAAAAATTTAATAAAGTTAATTAAGTTTGAAAGCTATTAAAACTTAATGCAACATAAGGTATTAATCAATAAATTTGCTGAAATGAATTAGTAATTATATTATAAGCAAATAAATCACACGAATTAAAATGAGAATCATTATTATCATTATAATATTACTTTAATTCTTTGTTGTATATAAATTAAGTGAGATCTCGCTAATTGTATTAGTATTACATGTCGTCTACTGCTGGTTTCACCGTCATTCATGCACTTTACATAAGTACTAACAACTATAGATCGCGAACAACCCATGAGTCGTGCAGTTTCAGAAATACTTGTTCAGAGCCTTCGAGCCATTACAATCTGCGATCTATCAAAGTCGCTTAGATCTGCAGTCTTTCCCATCACACACAGAAATAAGTGGAAGAATGATTCTTCAGACTCTCCAGCAGCAGTTAATACCACTTCCACCTGATCACGTGCCTTCCCCGTCATCCAGGTGAGTTCATTGCAAAATGTAGGGGTGGTCAAAATGTTTTGGCTCTTGAGTGTATATGAGTCAATGACGTAGCCTTTATCCATTAGAAAAACATGAAAACCTAAGAAAATTTACACACACAACTAATTTTCAGTTTAATTTAATAGAAAAATTATTTTAAAATATGACAAGACATTTCAAGGGGGCGGGGGACATGATGGTACTATTAGGCATAAAAGATGTTAATATGTTGCGAATTTAAAAGATACTACAACCTGAGACGAATTTTGTTTAATAGCGATAAGGCATCATGTTTTAAATTTCTCATTAATTTACACAGATAACACAGATACAATTAAAATTTTATATCTACTCAGTAGGTGAGTCATACAGTTGGGAGAAAGCGTGACTTACCAGCATTTGATAATATCTCTGTAAGTTGATTAATCGCTTGCTGTAAATAAATATATTACCTCTTTAATTATTCATAAGTTTTATGGCATAAAACATAAAAATATGATAGATGTCTATTAATCATATAAAATACAGTTTCTTTCAACAAAACAAAATAAACAGAAAAATGCTATTAATTTAGAATATAATACAAAGTAAATGAAGTAATACTTTTTTTAAAAAAATGCTTTTTTTTTACACAGCATAACTCACATTTATATGCTTGTACTCATTTGTTTCAGTAGAAATACTCTTACATAAATTTTCTATCAAATACTTGGCAAAATATATATACTCAATCACATATTTAAGAACAAAATGTGAATTAATGATAGAACAAAAAATGAGCAATAAAAAAAAGCAACAAAGAAACATCTCTTCCCAAAAACAAAAATCACAAGTACAAAGACATTTTGCTATTAAAAACTGATTACAAACATAAAATTTTTTAAGAACACCCTACTGAAAAGTTAAACTAAGACTTGGCTATCAAAGCATGTGAATATAGAATCAGGGGCTTTTCTAACAAATAAGACAAACCATTAATATAAAAACAGATATAAGATATATATATATATATATATAAAGAAATATATATATATATATATATGTGTGTGTGTTATTTATAGAAAATTGGGTATTTTCATTCATAAGATTAAGTTGCCATATATATTTTTAACACCTAAATTCCATAAAAATCCTATTAAATTTAGAACAGTAACAAATGGTTTTAAAACTTATATTACTACTGCAGGTAAAATGCTGCATAATATTATACAAAGCTTCATCAATAAGCAATATAATAAAGCTATAATTAAAAATAGTAAAGATATTATAGATTTTTTTTAAAAATAAAAATATTTATTCAGTTCATAGATATGACTTTGAAGATCTTTTTAATTCCATTAATATCAATGATATAAATTATAGTTTGAAAAAAACTAAAAAATACGCTTTTACACTGAATCGAACTAAAAAGTAAAAAATAATTTTTAATAAAGAATAATATGATTAATGAGAAAATGAATGTCATTGGGGTAAAAGAGTGGGCTGCTTTGTACTACATTTTTACACTAACTCAGCTTTCGGAATAGAAGTTAGAAATTATAACAATTGATACATTTATAGAACAACCCACGCTTTTACCCCAATGACATTCATTTTCTCATTAATCATTTTATTCTTTATTAAAAACTATTTTTTACTTTTTAGTTCGATTCAGTATAAAAGCATGTTTTTCAGTTTTTTTCAAACTATAATTTATTTTTCATTTTTTAGTTCGAACTACAATAAAAGCGTGTTTTTTAGTTTTTTAAACTATCATTTATTCATTGTTGAATTTATCCTTGAGTATGATATTTGAAGCTGGAATAACGTGGCTGTGGAATTAATCTTGCTCTTCAATGGATATTAATTAACAGGCCTGAAGTGTATTAATTCTCTCTGTTTACGAGGCCTCGGATGAGTCCTGTATCGTTATATTAGATTTCGTCTCTTTTGAACAGGTCAAACAAATAAAAGTGTGTAAAGAAGAAAAAGTATGAATAAATTTTTTTTTAATGCACCATGTTTTTATAAAGGACTAAAAATTATAAAATTCCTCCTTTTCGTTTTTCCCCCCACATTTTCATGCATTGTCATCCACTTCTGAGCTATGGTCCAAATTTCAAGTCTCTAGCTCCTCGAAAAGTCACACAGTTTAAAATCAAATGCAAAATTCCACCCGGACAGACATTAAAGAAAGTGAGTTAGTAAAAACATGGCAATATTAAGTGTCAATCGATTTTTTCACCTTTTAAACGTGTTCCTTTCATGTTAATTCGTATCATTTTTTCTAAACGCGTATTGCTTTATAAAAATAAAAAACATTTAGCAGTTAGAACATTATTTTTTTTCACATGTACGAGCCTTTTTTTAATTCATTTTCAGAAAAATGTTAATATTATGGTAAGCAATTGCTAACACCCACCCACCCTCCACTTTCTCAGATACAAAACACTTTTTTTTTGTTTTATTTCTATTAACCGCAATAATTAGCTTTAAATTCAAAACACTTTCCTTAGGGTTACACCTTATTCTTTTAGTCGCTAAATCTGAAATTAGTCGCCGTATCTGAAAATGGTATGTGGAACTAGTCGCCAAATTTAAAAATGATATATGCAATAAGTCGCCAAATCTGGAAGTGGTATATGGAATTGTTGCCAAATCTGATTATCCTTATTCCTGAAAATCCTGAAAAGGGCAATGGAACAAAATTATGAAATTATTGTATTGTCATCGGTCCTTGACAAGTGTGTAAAATTAATAGTAATCCAGTTAAAACTAATTACTTGGATGTATCATTGTGTATTAAGGATTATAAATTACATAGCAATATTTATCAGAAAAGAGATGATTTTAATTTTAATATTCTTAAAGTGCCTTACTGGAATTCCAACCTATCAATATCTATATATAGAAATATTATTTTCAATTATATTTATCATAATAACATATTAGTTAGTGATAAATTTAATATATATTTAAATTTTAATAACTTTATTAAACATTGTATGGAACACGGATACCCTCCTAAATTTATAAAAAGTTACCTAACAGTTAAATAAAAATATGTTATCAGTTGTAGAGTTCATCGATAGATGGCGCCTCAAGCTAAGTAAATTAACAATACTATATTTTATTTAAAATTAATTGTATATGTCTGCATGGTACTTTTATTTTCTATAAATTTTAAAACAAAATATAGAGTTTTTAAATGTGTATATATATAGTGTTAATGTTACCTTATCAAAACTTAATAATTTTATACGTTACTGTTATTGTCCATTGCCCGGGAATATGTTTTGTAGTACTCCCATGGTAAGTCTTTATCTAACAGGTTTAACTTTGATTTTAAAATATTTTAGTAATTATTACAGGTTATAATATTATCGTTTTACATTAATAGATTATGGTTTTATTTATAGTAATAGTTAAACTTCTCTAGAAATTTCTTGCTTTCCCTATGGCCCAGAGTATTGACAAATTCAGGTGAAGGTTGGCTGGCCGAAAAACATTGTTTAAACCTGCAATCCAGGTTCCTAAGGCCAGGAGTTTGCTCTAGTATTTCTGTGGCTAAAGCTATTCTATCATGACTATAGTTATCTTAGCAATATAACTATATTTTGTAATATATATAAGTAACTTATTTTGAAGTGTATTCTATAGAACTTGGAGGGAAAATGATATATATATATATATTTCATAAATTAATAATTCTTTTTTACATTATTACAGGGAGATAAAAGAATAACAAAATCTTTGATATTTATTACACACACAAAAAAAAAATCATTAAGAAGGAATAATAGCCATTGTAGCTCCTTATCTTTCAGAATTATTGAGTCAGAAATTCTCTATCAACTTAGACATTTTTAATCTAAGAAAGAGTGTATCATAATGCTCATAATATAAAGTATAAAATAAATTAAAATATACTAAAATATTAAAATTTTTTTTGAAGAATTGAAACTTTGTAGATTAAATGGAAGATATGACCAAAAAAAGAAAGAAAGAAAAGGAATGTGATGTAAGATGTATAAGAAAAAAAGGCCCAAAGAAAATTTAAAAGTGAGCATGTTTGAATCAGAAAATCATATCCAGATTATGCATATTGCTAACTATTAATAAAACATGCCTGCTATGGAAAAAAATACAAGAGAAGTTATAGCTCGATTTTATGTACTTATTGTGCTGATTTCAAAAATGACAATGAAAAACTTCTATCATGCCAAGTTTTCTTGAAAAAGTTAACTATACTTGAATTTTGATGGGAATTTACCAAAAGGTTTTTTCGGAGTTGAATTTCTCCCCTCCATGGCTGACCTTCATTTTACCATGGTGAAACATACAGAATACCACTCTGTGACATCTTCCTGTGGCAATATCTCTCCACCAATAGTTTCACCACAAGTTCAACGCCCAGATACCCAATATAAATCCTTTGGAGCAGATTCACCACAGCCCTTCTCTCAGGTTGAACTTAATGATTCGACTAGAAATTTGTGTCTTTCGAAAAGACAGTTGAATTGTTAGGCTCCTTAGAAAAAAACTGATTGGCAAAAGGAATCTCTTTTATTGGTATAGGAGTCAAGAAAAAGAATTTGTAAAGTACTTTGAGGCAAACAAGAATCTGGTTTATTATCAGGATGTTCTTGGATTGATGAGCAAATTTAATATCACCTATGGTAAAAATGAATTGAGGTTGTTTATAGTTTCATAGTAAAGGAGCCTTAAAGCTGTCTTTTTTAATCCCTTAAGCCAATATGCATCTGTACCAGTTAAACACTCTGAGCATTTAAAGGAACATTATGAAAACCAGACTCTTGTCAATCTTGGTTGGACCATTCACAGTGATTTGAAATTTATTTCCTTGTTTTTTGGTCAACAAGGTAGATATACTATGTTCTCATGTTTCATTTGTGAGTAGAGCAGCCATCATAAGACTCAACATTATGTTAAAACAAAATGGTCAAAAAGAAAAAATCTTCAGCCAGGCACCAAGAATGTGATTCGAAACAGCTTAGTTGAGCTGAACACAATGATCTTTTTTGCATGTAAAATTAGGTGTAATGAAGCAGTTTGACAAGGCAATTCCAAAGGATGAGAATGTTTCAAATACCTGTGCAAAAAGTTTCAAGTCTTATCTGAAATTGAGAAAGAGGGAATCTTTGTTGATCTAGATATCTGCAAGCTTATGAAGGACAAAAAAATTAAAGATTACCATGATAACAAAGGATTGGACTTGTATGCAGACTTTTCTCCCAAAAATTTAGGATAAGTCTGTGAAAAACAAAGTGAAAGGTTCAACCATTAAAGAAATGGAAAGTAAATATCAAGGAAGATGGGATAGAAACATGCTCCCCGACTGCTGTTGGGATATTAACACGAGATAGGCCTGAGACTAAACATAAAAGCAGAATGTCAAAGAAGTTTCAAAGGAAAAAGAGCACATACTTAAATAGAAATTTTGTTTTGCTTTTAATAGAGTATGAAATTTGTTTCAAACATTCATGTACTCAGGCATAATATTTGCTCCTCTTGGTCAATTGTTCATTTTATGTAAATAACCTTAATAAAAACAAATTAAAACACTGTATTTACTCAAATCTAAGCTGCACCATTTTTCTAGTGTTAATGCTACTGAAAATTGGGTATGGCTTAGAATCGAAGGCTAAACATTTGTTGGAGGGGGGGGGATGAGTTTCAACTCCTTTCAAAAGGACAAATGTAACTGTCCATTCTGGCAACTTGTATCGATGACTTAACCCATTCTGTAGTTCATCTCCAGTAATTCAGTCTACCCTAAACATCGTTGTCTGCTCGCATTTAGGAAAATTTTTTGTATACGCTTCCTTTGATCACCTAAACATCAGAGATATCAATAATAGTATCAAGACGAGTTCACTAAGGCCCAAGTATGAAAAGGAAGGTAATTTTATATGCAGAAAGAAGAAAAAAAAAAACAGAGTAGAGATCACTGAAAATTTGACACGGATGAAACAAATATACATCGATGGTGTAAACAAAATAATATAATTTCTGCTAGTAAATGTTCAAAAATCTTTAATAATTCTTTTACATTCTACTATAATACATTTTTAAAAAAAATGTAGCATAACAAATTAATTGGATGGCATGGAAAAACCAATTCCGAAGTCAGCTGTGACAATGGGAGTGACAAATCATTTTCGAAGGATATAACACTGATGGTTAGAGTAATTATAGGATCATATATATATTTGAAAGTTTAATACTAGTTAGATAAAATATAAAATTAACTTATTATTAATCAGTAAATTTTTTAAAAAATTTCTTAAGTATCGGATATTGATGAACACATTTTATATAATTTTTTACTCTTTCTGAAAAATGATTGAAGAATTGGGGGTGTGGTTTAGAATTGATGACAACATTTTTTCACAAAAACATGTTGAGAATTCGGGGTGCAGCTTAGAACTGATGGCGGCTTTGATTCGAGTAAACATGGTAGTATGCTGGCGATTTTTTCTAGAAATTATATTATACCATAATAGGATGCAAAGAGTTAAAACCTTGAAGGAAGATCTTGTTTTTCTCTCAACCAGAGGCAATGATTGAGATATCGTAACAGCAGTTTTCATCAATTTGGTGAAAAATCAATTTGCTTTATCAAAAACTTATATTTACATAGATTTAACTGGATAAAAAAAAATTGTTGCTAGATAGTACAAGCTAAATTGTATGTGAGAGTTCCTTTTCAAATGAGATTTCAGCAAAAATATCGATATCAAATTTACAAAAAATTTTGATGCGATGGAAAAAAATGGTGGTCATTTTCAAAATCAGCACAACAAATTACATAAAGATCACTAAAAATTTTTTTTTTGTATTTTTCAAAAATTTCAATTTTGCAGGCCTGTGTAATGAATATTTATGTTAAAATCAAATGAGTGTAAATACTCACAAAGAAAATTAATTACTAACTATAATAAAATCACTTATATTACAGTTAATTTGAATTTTTAAATTCTTGAAAAATTACTATCCATAAAGAAAGATTTGAAGAAGTAAGATAAGGGACTGAAATTACTATTTTTATGTAACTTGCCTTGCACTCTTTTCCAATCTAGTTCTGAAGATTTATAAAAAACAGACCTTTTAATCAAAGGAGCTTTAAAATTGCCTTATTACAAAGAATATAATTACCATTTCATTTTTAAAAAATATATCCTTCAGACAAAAGTACTTCAATTAAAAAACTAATGTTACACCAAAAATTATGTTAAAGGTTAAATTAATGTAATGTATATATTTTTCAAAAATTTTATTTGTTCCAATATTTTCTAGATACTTCATTCTGGAAATCCAATTTAAATAAAATTATAATTCTAAGCAATAGAAAATTAAAAAAAAAAAACAATATCTGGTATTTTCATAAAAATTCACAAATAATATATAAATATAAATACTCAAAATTTTTTCATTTTGTCAAAATCCTTATAATAAATTATTTACAGAGTGATGCAAGCTTAATGTTCAATAACTTCGAATCAATAAGCTTTAACATGCTCACTACAAAAATTAAAAATACATTTCTGAAGTCCTGATTCATAATTACATTAAAAAAGTTCTAATTAGCTTATTATTAATTTAATAAAAATAATCAACTCAATTTTAAATTTTTAAAATGAAAACTCTGATTAATACACATAAAGTCTATAAAGTAATCAAAAATGGCTTTGGAATACATTTCAATAATATTTAATGAATTTTAATACATTGCTACACCAAATGTAATTTAAGTAAAATAAGTATCTTGTATATTTGTAATAGTTTTTGTTTTGTTTTGTTTGTGTAAAATTCATTATTTAAAATAGCTCTATATATAAAAATACAACCTATATTAAATATTAGTCAAAGATTTTTGATAGCTAAATTAATACAAAAATAATAAAATAAAATTATAATGGTCATAAAAAATGGCAGACCATTTTTTCTCCAATATAGCACAATTCATTTCCAAAAAATAGGATAAGTTTTAGCAAAACTTTAATTGAAAAATAAGGTTTTAAGGAAATGCTTAATATAAATGTAAATAATGACTAAAATACTTTAAATCTTTTAATAGGAGGAGAATTTGTATAATTTATAACTAAATGTAAAAGAAAATATTTAGATCAAATATTAGCTATAAATACTTATAAATACTATATCAGCATTGTAAAACATGCAAAAAATGATAATATTAACATACAGATTCCTTTCTATTTTCTCTAGCCAACTTATGATTATTTTCTTTTTGGGCTAATTGTGTAGATCGAGTTTCTAAGGTATCTAAGAGAGAAATAAACACCATAAGTAAAATAGTGAAACCATAAGTACCATAGTGAAAACTAAATATTTATTTAAACTTATTAAGAATATAAATATTTCTATTCTTTTAGACATACGCTAAACAAGTCCATGGTGAATAGCCTAACTTTCTATCAATCAGACAAATGCATGTTCAAAAATTAAGGGTATATATATTATATAAAACATTTTAATACAATATAAACATATAATTTTATGCATCAGTAATATCAGGTCAATTCATCCTCAAGTAATAATGGATTTTAAAAAACCTTAGAATTCTTTTTTTAGGCAAATAAAATATGTATTATACAAAAATGAGGATTAAATATTTAAATACAAAAAAACAGCAAAGTAATGAATTGCAAAAATAATAACACATTCAAGTTATAAAAATTGAAAATTATTTAACATATGAACACATAAAAATTACATTAAGTAAATATTCTACTAAACAAATTCATAAATATGCTACATTGCATTAAAAGTGCAACACTCAGAAGGAACAACCAGAAGTTTGTGCTTGGTAGGTGCAATTCACCAAGAAATGCAAATGATATGAAATGAGCAACTTTGACACACGTTAAGTAGGATATGAGAGAAGGAACTTACAGAATGAAAAATATATGTGCCATTCATTTCAGTCCAGAAATCATAGTGGAAATTTTTTTCTTGTCTCAGAAGATATATGTAATAACAAAGAAAACCAGGCCATTGCTAACAGAGGTAGTTCCAGCAGACATGCAATTTTATGAGAGATATGGTTACTGTACTGCAAAGGGTGGGTTGGTCCCTATGTTAAACCTCAGTAGACACCCTAGATGTGTCAATGGTGCACCAGCCATAGAAAAAATGCCTGGAACATGGAAAGGTGGCAAGTATGAGAGGTGTTGGCCCAGCATAAATATGCACAGATTGACACATCTATCAACAAGTGCTGGCGACCCCACAAGCCCCTTCTGCTACAGTTTGCAGCATGTACACGACACTATGTTCCCAAATCACCTGGATTTATTATTGATGGGTTGCTAGAAGTCTGCACTAATGAAACTTGTGAAGATGAGCTAAAAGCACAAATAACCCCAAATACCAAATGGAAAGCAATAGCGAGGTAGACAAGATACGAGAAGGCTTTAAATAATCAGTTCACTTACATTTAGGCAATATCTTCCGATTCTTAGCGACCTAATCTAATTTGATTCCTAATTGACAAATTGTCAACTTTAATATTACAATAATCAGCTAAGAAGTATCCACGTCTAACTTCATGTATAATCAATCACTGTCGTTAGTAGTCTAACCTCTCTCTCTTTAATTCAGAAGTTTTATCTTTATATACAAGTTTTAATTTACATACTCATATCTCCTTCTTCAAAGGAAGGTTTTCAATAGATTAAATTTTAAAGACCCATTTTCCCCCAAGAGAACTGTGAGGAAGAAGTTTCCTAATAAACCTGTGACAATAACCACTTATTGTTGTTCATTGCTGTTTTTCTTTTTTTAATGAGTTTTTTTTTTCATTTTCTTGCCACTTCTTCTTGGTGTTGGATTTTCAATGTCATACAGTGTATGATAACAAAATATTTCTTGTTGAGTTAAACACATGTCAAAATCATAAATAAATGAGTCAATAAGCTTTTTTTAAAAAAAAAATACACCATATTATCATTAGTACTCAAAAAATCAAATATATAAAACTCTTACTTTTCCTTTTCTGGTGTGCTTCAGGTTGATTCGACCTAAAATTAAGTAATATTACAATATATAACCTTAAAACAAAAATTTTATTATTTAATAAGTATTTAAATATTTAAAAATACTTATTTTTCAGTATTTTTTCATAAGGATAAAATTGTCAACAAAAACTTTGCATGATTTAAAAAATCGCAATAATTGAACAAATGGGTAATTTCTTCAGATTCTGAACAATTTTTTTTTTTTTTTTACCAATATGTTCATGTATGTATGTTTTTTACCAAAAATAAAAAAAGGGTTAAAACTGATGCGTTTTTATGCAAATTATTTCTAAATTGTTGCGTATGAATTTGTTTTCGTGTTATTAAAACGATATTCTACACTAAATAACTTCAAGCCTTTCTCTTTTAGATCCAGTCATTTAAAAAATAATATTCCCAAAACTTTTTTTTAAAAGATTTTTCAAAAAATACTCAAAATTTTAACGTAACATTGAATAACTTTGTCATTTATGAAGATAATCGTACAAAACTTTATTTCCGTGTGTAAAAGAATATTATCCGTAATCTGTACGAAGATTGAAAAAATTGCTTAAAAATTACGGATTTAAAATTTTTTTTTTTGATTTTCGTAAAAAACCGTTCTTGCAAGAAATAATCTAAACAGTATTTTTTGTACATTTTTGTTTTATTTAAAAGTACTTTATTTTTGCAATTAATTTGTGAAGTTTGAAAGCATTAAATTAAAAATTATGCCCCCAAAATAAAAAAATTTATAAAAAATACGCGATTTTACAGTTAGCCAAACCTTGTAGTCGAAAAATAGTTTGGCGCCAAAGACCTTTGAACTGTTTAACCCGTCAACCGCATTAACTCAAGGATTACACTAAAAAGTTCTGCCTTAAACAGGGGGAAATCAGTAAATTTGGTGAGTAAAAAAGTTATTTTTGCTTCAATTTACGTCATTTTTTTCTTTAGATAATTTTCAAAATTAAATCATTATAGATGTTAGATTAAGATGACAAAATGTATTCAATACATTTCTGAGACTCATTTAAAATATTTATCAGTATCAAAATTTTTGTTCTCTTTCATAAAACTTATAGTTTACTTTAAAAAAATGCCTACCGTATAAATCTTTTTTTGACATAATTTCATAATAAAAACGCAAAATTTGCCCATTTCAAAATATTTTTTTTGAATTATTCAGTTAAATAAGCATAACTTCCTTAGAAAAAAATAAAAGCTATGTTCAAATAAAAAATTCTTCATTAGTAATTGTGTGTTATTAATATATCAAACATCACTAAATTGGCATGTCACAATTAATTGCTAAATGAATATTTTTAATCAATATTAGTATAAAATAATTAAGTTTGTTTTGTATTTTATGATTTCTTCTAAAATGAATAAATATAGATGAATTTAAATGAAAGTGATTTTTAAAAAGTTCATTGATCATTTAGAATCAGTGATTAAAAAAATAAAATGCCGAAAACTATCTTTTTTTTAAAGAATTTAAAAAAAAAAATTTTTTTTACAAAACAATGATATTTTGCATATTTTATGATTTTTTTCTAAAATGAATCAAAATCGTTGCGCTTAAATAAAAATGATTTTTAAAACTTTTAGAATCAGTGATTTAAAAAAATAAAAAGCCAAAAACTTTTTTGAACAAATTTTAACAAAACACTCAAAATACTAAAAACAATCATTTAATAATTTCTTCTTTTATAAAGATAATTGCATAAAACTTTTTTCCCATGAGTCGAACATTCCAAAATATCCTCACAATTTTACTTCAAGATTTAAAATAGTAGTAAAATTTTATAATTTGAAAAATTTCTACTTTTCTGTCTTTTTTCAACATACAACTACTTTTAAAAAGGCTACATTTTCGTTTTCGGGGACTAAAAAATTGCAACAAAAGAATTGAAAAGTGAGTGAGTGATTTATAAATTCGCACTGTTCGCGGGTTTTTGAAGACGGACCTCAAAATTTTCAACCATGGTCCAGTGACGAGGACAACACCTAAGCTTTTACCCACCTCTCCTAAGTACCACACCACACCAACACAAGAACAAATTTCGAAAAAGGGAGTTTTAATGTCATAGTTAAAGAAATCACTCACATCGCGCATACACACACATAAGTGCTATCGTCCTGAGGGAAACAGGAAATTCCCATGGGGATTAAGTTATTCACTGGTAAAAGCCCGTGCAACGCCGAGCTAAGCGGAGAGGAAAGAAACAAAGAAGTAAAAGTAATTTTTAGAAATAATATTGGAAGTGCTGATTTTGTGGAGAAGGGAAAATGTTAAACGAGAAAGCCATGACACGCACTCACGGGCCATACACTCACATCATACGCGTCACACCCAAAGTGCTGGCGTCAGAAAGAAAGGAGGAAATTAACATGGGGATTAAGTTATACCCTCAGTAAAAGCCCGTGCAACGCCGGGCCGGGTCAGCTAGTATATATATATATAATTAACTACTTAAATTTCTTAACTAATTAAGAAACTGAAATATATTTCGAGAATCATTTGGTAATATGACTGATTTTGCCATGTAATTTACATAAAACATTTAATATATATTTAATAAATTTTTTATGACTCTTATAGTGTATACTTATAGCATTCAAATTAATATGTGATGGCAATATCTGATTAAAAACAAATATATGTATTATCAATATATACAATATATAATACTATCATTATTAATTAGAATTGGTCATTCCAAAAAATATATTCATATCTTTAATTAAATTCAATAAATAAATTTAAAAACTTACTGTTCTTTACATTTCTCTAGTTCTTCAGTCATTTGTTTTACAAGTTGTCTGTATTGATAATTTTGAGCCTAAAATTATAAAATGGAGCTAAAGTAAATATAAAATTATATGTACATCAATTCCAATTTTATGGTTTTTGATAATGCATTATTTCATAATATATTTTGATTCAGAACCCTATTACACTTCAACAGATTTCACTTAGTGTTTATCTTTAAAGATTTTTAATTTCTGGACATGAAAATCATCTTAAAAATTCTTTCCTGGCTCCTTTGAGTAATTTCACTTTTTATATTTCACACATAACATTATGAGATATTACAATTATGAAATATATAAAATATGCACACAGTCAGACTGTTCAGAGATCTCAAAAACAAGCCAGAACAGTGGCACTATAGTAATAAAATATGATCAATCTTTGTTCCTTACATAGCACTAGGAAAAGAAAGTGATAATGTGCATCACTGTGCATGAAAAAAAAACTGGATGCAAATGTCATTAAAAATATACTTCCTATATTCACATATTGTTGTCTTAGTGAATTGTGGCACTTTCAAAGTTTATTACATGTGTTTAGTTTTTAGATAAAATAAATTCATTCCAAACCATGGAAAAATTAGACATGAGCCAATCTTATACACAACTTAAGGGGAAAGATAGAACATTCAATAACTGAAATTTGAATTTAGAATAGCACATTACTTCAAAAATTACATAAAAACTGCTTATCGAGCTAAATTTGTAACAAATAAATTTTAAGAGAAAATAAAAAATGGAAATTTTTTAAAGTAATTAAGTAAAAAATTTTTTTTAAGGATAAGTAAAATCTTCAATAAGATTAGTGAGTAGGAGCGACCTTGCAAACAAAAATAGAGGTCCCTAGAAGAATTCTGAAGATTCTAGGATGATACAATTTGATGAGAAAAAATTTTAGCTTTTGAAAATTTCTTCCCAACCAATATAAAGATGAAACAAGGAAGTAACAAACACTTTTGAGTTAAAATTAAATATTGAATGGTGTGAGTTTGGCTTACCCTGTGAAAAATTGTGATTTTTGAATCTGAGCCATTATAGGTTTATATGTGTGTTATTTGTTTTCTGTTAGAAAAAAAAAATCTACTGTAGTTACTAGAGACAATCAGAATAAATTATGAGTTGTTCAAAAGAGCTTGCCAGTTTATTGTGGATTTTTTCTGCATTTGAAAAATGACAAACCATATATTATTTATATATTTTAAATTCAGTCCATATACATACAATTTACTGTATTTAAGCACAGAACATTTATAGCAGCAATCATAACAAATAATACAGAGATGAAATAAAAAAAGAACCACAAAAACAAATAAACAAAAATGAAATTTAAAGGAGAAAAAAAATTTTCTTTTAAGAACCATATAATATCAAATTATTCAAAATTTTTAAAAATATTTTTGAATGACAAATTTTAATAGAATCTATAAAAGTGTTTTTCAAAACTTTTTTTAACTTCTTGAATGTGAATGAATCATCAACAAACAAAACATTTGAAAAAAATTTAATAATTAATTTTATACTTTAATGTTTTATTTCAATGCTCCTAGAGATAATTACTACTAATATTCAATATTTAGGCAAAGACTTTCTTGCAACTTAACAATTTTAGCTTATCTTATCCTTCAATGAGCAATTTTCATGCAACAATCTTATTTAAACGTTAATATAAGTTAAAAACCTATTTTCTTAAAGAAGACAGACAGCATTATTTATGATTTTGCACTATACCTAAATAACAAAAATTTAAAATAGTTTAATGAAACATTTAAAATATTTCTTTATAAAATACAGATTTGTAATTACAAAATCGGCACAAGAAATATATGTTGAGGGATACTTTTTGTGTGATTATTTTAAACAAGAAGTTTTTGATAAATATTGATATATAACATTAGGAAAGAAATAATTTAATGCTGAAAGTCTACAAAAAACACCATTTTGTAAGGTTTACATATGATTACAAAAATATCAAATAAATAAATAGATTTAAAAAGGGCTACAGGTGGGTGGAGGCACATTAAGAAGTTTTTATAAGTACAGAACATTTCTAAATCAAATAACCAACAAAAGTACTTTAAAATTACCTCAAGTTCAGCAATTTTATTATCTTTCAGATCTAAAATTTCTTTCTTTGTCTGGAAGTCATCTGATGCCTGCAATAGAAAAATGATTTTCATAAAAATTAAACTAAAATGAATACACATAACAATCTTAGGCTGTCACCCATCTGGTATAGTGGTTAGCGACGATGACTGCTGTGCCATAGGGACTGGGTTCGAATCCTGGAGAAGACATGGATGTTTGTAAATGTATAGTGCCTTCGCGGCATGGGGGTACTCTAAATAGCCGTCGAGCCGCAAGTCCTCTTGTGAGGTTGGTGGAAGGGGAAGAGAGGTGGGAGGTCCCTGACCACTCCCAGGGTGTTCTCCCTCAAAATTGGGGTGGAATCAAGCTAAAACGTACTGCCACCTGCATGGTGCTCAAAGCTACGGCTAACGACAGGCGTACAATCTAGCCCAATGCCATGATGAATTTCGTGGACCTCGATCTGACTACGTCAGACAGGTGGCATAAGTAACAACAACATCTTAGGCTACATATGGTATATATCCCATACTATATGTACATAATATATTTAAACATCAATTATATATTCAATCATATTAACCCAGTAACTGACGATTTTAAGTTACAAGATTCGCTCCCCAGTGCCACTGCTTTTCACATAGATATGCGTATGCAGTGTATTAGGGGAAAAGAAAAGGCACAAGTAGCAAATTTTTCTCTGAAATATGTAAATCCTTTACAAACACACTACCAGGGTTATTTTATTGCATTCCAAAGCCTTCAGAATAGTTTTACTGATAGATCACAAAGAAAATAATTGCATTTTGGAAAGATATATATATACATCTGGGACACAATGCACTAGTTGAACGAGATGGATATATATGTCAACAGCAGTTAAGGAGTCAAGATTTTAGAAATATTTAGCCAGCTTTGATACTAAATTTTTTTTAAGTGGTACATATTTCATTCACTATAAAAATTACATTTGAATTGAAAATTATAAGAGAAAACAATGATGACAAATATTACTATTATGAAAAGTAATTTTAATGTCTGGTTTTTTTCTTTATTGTTATTTTAAATATAATGCTAGGATTCTGCGCAAAAAATAGTTTTCTCTTAATTTTTGAGGGCATTTGCATGTAATATTGTATTATATTTTTATAGGGCAGAATTTTGAAGTTATGCCTAACGTATTTAAACTAAATAATTCAACACGTCTAAATCTTGATCCAGTGATCTTATTAGTTAAATGTACAGATGTGAAGGAGATCTCGTATTTCACAAAAGGATAAAAATTAAATTTTTATTGAATGAAATGGATTGGAAACACAATGACAGTTTAATGTCAAATTAATTTCAAGCTATTAATCAGATGCACTGGAAGAACAAAACAAACAAAAAAATCTTAGTAAAAGTACTTTATCAGACATTTCTCTGAAGTATGGAAAAAGTCCTTTCTTAAAATACTTTCAATAAATCATTACCTGCAAACTTTGACTTTAGGTGTGCATGTGGAGGTGTAGTTTAAAGAGTTTCACATAAACAAATATATATCAATAAGAGAATTCTACTAATTGTAGAATTAATACTCTTACTAAATAAGTAAAAAACAAAAACAGTTTACATTTACTGTAATTTCGTATACTATAAAATTTTATTCAAGTTTCAAAAGAACAATTAAAAGAGTAGGAATCGAAAAGAACAGGCAATCAAAAAGATCTGTATTTCTTCATATCTAAATAGAT
>BMAO01007050.1:0-39393 GCA_019973975.1 Trichonephila clavata | reverse complement strand
TTTTCCGAGATTCTCAAGTTTGTGATGATATCATCAGAATATTTATTTTTGCTCACAGTTATTCTGTTGGGGGTTTAAGCAACTTTGATTGCACACTCGGTGTTTTTTTTTACATGTGCTTGCATAACTGTTAAATAATCGATTTTAATTAGAAAACTGCAGACGAATTCATTCGTGGTTAGAATTCTAAATGAAGAAACATGAGGAATACAAAAAATTTAAACGTTTGGTAAAGTTTTTAATTTTATATTTTAAAATAAATTGCTCGCTTAAATAATAATTAAATTATTCATCTACAATAATTAAATGACAAGACTGGTATTTTATACGAGTATGTTTAAGTTTTAATTGCATTAAAAATGTCTTATATAAGGCATTAGAGTACTCTAATAAGAACAAAAACATCGATTTTTTTCCCCTTGCATTTTCCTATGGCCCATATATTTGGAAAATTTGCCCAAAAATTTCAAATCTAAAAGCGAATTAGTTTTTTAAACATTTGATGTTTTCTGAGACTAGATTTGGCTTCAGTTCTTTTTAAAACATTTTTGCATTTTTAAATTGTATTAATTAAAATATTTTTAACACAAACCATTTTTTCTGTGTGAAATGGCTATTAACTGGAATTTTCATTACTAAAATCATTTCTGATTAATTATGTTTTGAATTTCTTGAGTTCGCCCATACTTAATTAATTAAGAATGATTTCAAGACAAAATTTTTTTTATTTTTTGCACATAGTTTATATACACTGCAGTCCACCGTAAGTGCAACACCAAGAAAGAAAAGAGATAGCACAACAAAATTTATTTTGTAAATAACATGTTGACCAAGTATCAAATGATTAAATTTATAGACTTCTGTGAAGTATGGTTCGTGCCAAAATCAGTAGCCAGATTAGCCGCCATTGTTGGAGATCACCGCTGCCACGTGCCTTGCATTGATTCAGAGAAACTTTGGATGTGTTCTTGGGGTACAGCAGACCAAGCAGCTTCCACGCGTTGACAAAGTTGATCTGGTGTGGCAGCTGGGGTGTAAACTGGGTGAATCGTTGAACAACCATGGACCATATGTTTTCTATCGGTGAAAGATCCGGAGAGCTAGCCGGCCCGGGAAGCAATTCAATCTGGTGATTGACGAAGAACCTTTGGACAATGCGTGCCACGTGTGGTCACGCATATCTGTTGAAATATAGCTGTGGCCAAGCCTGAATGTAAGGATGGACAACTGCTCCAACACCTCGGAGATGTAGCACTGGCTGTTCAAAGTACCGGCAATGCGTACTAGAAGATGCGAGAGTGATATCCAATATTTCCCCATACATAATACCCGGTACAGGACCAGTGGGTGGTGCATAGCGCAGCTGTTCAGCATCCTCTCTCCACGGTGTCTCAGACTCGAATCCGACCATCGTTGTGTTGCAGACAGTTGCGTGACTCGTCAGTAAAGACAACTTCATTCCATTCTGCCACCATCATCCTTCTTTTATCACACTATTGACGACGGAGACGTCTGTGGTTCTGCGTCAAGGGTAGACCAAGCAACGGACGTCTTGCGGACAGACCACTCTGCTGTAAACGGCGTCGAATGGTACACGCAGACACTGAATGAGTGTGCTACAGACTCAATGTGCGGTGCTATGGTTCGTGATGTGACTGAGCGATCCGTCACTGCCATGCGCACAATGTGCCTATCCTCACGTGAAGTGGTGCACTGAGGTGGATGCGATCGACCACGTCGGTCCCTCGTACCCTCCTACATCCAACGGTCACATATCCGCATTGCAGTTGTTTGGTTTCGTCCAACACGACTACGATTTCCCTGAAAGATAAATCCACAATCTCGGTAGTCCACTATCCTTCCTCCGTCAAACTCGGATACTTGATCAAAAGATGATCGCGGTTTTCTACGAGACATAACGGATCATTTTTTGAAAACACCGCAAGAAAAAACACAATTGCCGAACTTGAAATCGTCGAAATCTTCAAGCTTTAAATAGCGCTTTGAGGTGGCACTATAGGCGTGCGTGATGTGTGCCTGCGCTGAAATTCTAATCATTTGCATATCTCACCTTCGTTAATGCATGTTATAAATTTCATGTTATTGCGGCTTCCTTCAGGGTGTTGCATTACGGTGGCCAGCAGTGTAATTTAGAAGCTTTTTACCTTGTTTTATTATTTTTTTACGGTGAGAAAATGAAATGAGTGAAACGTTCTCAGGTTGCTGTGAGAAATAATATTTGCAAGAGATTGAATACAACTGAAAATGATAAATCTAAATTCCAGCCTTCAGCTGATACTACAGTGGGACCAGAATACAAATACTCTGAATTACAAATACTGCAGAAAGAACTGAGAATATTTCCACGGTTGTGTCAAACTACATTATAGTAACATATAGCACAATATAGAACTGCATCACAGTGTTTTAAAGCCATGCAAGAAAAACTTAAACTTGCTAAACTGCCTCCGATTTAAAACTGAGAAAAAAATTAGATATTTACAAACTGGTTGATTTCTAGCTATAGTTAGTATCATTATTCTTCTGTGTATACATATTTTGTGTTTAAATTTTGTGAAAATATTGGGTTAAAATAAAGCTGAATAAGCTGTCGTCGTAACAAATGCTATCAATATTATGGAAAATCATATTTTGAATTTTAAAAAAATGTTTTCAGTCGTAATTAATTAAAGTAGTGATTTTTGTACACCATAAATTACAAAATAATTAATTTAAAAATTAAATTTTTAGTTTTTGTTTTTTATGCACTTACAGACTTTAAATGCGTTTTTCTCTCTCAGACCTTTAATTTTGAAGATGAGTTTTCTAATCCCCAAAAGCTTTTTTCTTTTATTCAAGATTGAGTCTTGAATTTTTTGCAGATACTCCCAAATATATGTTCTATAAAAGTTAGTATGGATTTAGGTCAGTGAGAACCCTAGCTATTTTTAAGAAAATTTTAAACTTAATATTTACCGTGTTTTTTTCCTGGTTTCGCTATATATAAAATTAATAAATTCACTAAGGAATTAGTTTTAAATTCCATACTAATTTTTGTTTCCAAATCTAAAAAAACATAAATAACTTAAAATAATTTTAAAAGTTAAAAGTTTAGCATTTTATAAAAGTTTAAAAAACTTTAAAAATGTTTAATCTTTTTAAAACTGTGAAATAATGACTTGTCAACACAACCTTTATTTTTCATAATTTCTATTTAATAATATTGTCTGACTTAAAACATAAATTATTTTTACTGTTTCGTGTTCGTGATTTTAGTAAAATTTTCAGCCTGAAAAGTATATAATTAAAATTCAAATTACTTCGTTAGTATCAGTAAACATAAATTATTTTAAGTGCTATAGAATTACATTATTTTACATGACTTTATTCTGTGCTGTCTATTTTACTTTTTCTGTAAACCCATATTCATTATTTAAAGTTTAACTAAATGGTTATAGGAACGAAAGATAACTGCATTTTCTAATTTCCCTTTGTGTAAGTTCTTTTTTTTTTTTTTTTGCTCTGAAGTAAGGGAAGAGATTACAGATTAGATAAGTGAAGAAATTGAGTAGAATAAATTACAGCTCTAATTTACAATGGCTAACGTTGAGAAAGATAAATCGAGGCTCTGTTAGGTTTAGTCTAACAGTAGTTTTTAGTTACAATCAGTAGCACACACAAAAAATTTTCAAGGGGTGTCCATGTTCGAAAGTTTCCGAACCCGTATCATACCTCAACACAACACGAATTGATTCTTCTGATTTTGTCGATTTTGTTAACAAAAGACAGTAACAAATAAATTATTGAATTAATAATTAGCATGAATTAATGAAATAAATTGTTAATGACAAGTACTTAATTAAATTTTACGTTAAATATATATAGAGGATTATCATCAATCGAAAAAAACTCAAGGGCTTTGGGGGGGGGGGTCCGGACCCCTAGGACACCCCCCTTGTGTGCACTACTGGTTACAATTAATATACAGCAGTGCTTCTTAAACATTCTGTACTGGCGAACCAATATTCAATATATCATAATTTTCATTGCGCCCCCTTCCATGCAATAACAGTGTATTGAACTTAATGATAATATACTTTGACATAAGGCTACAATACTACGTCACTTCAAAACCATACAAAGTATCAAGATAAGTATTAAATTGTGTATAATTGTATGACCTGCCCATAGGATGATTGAGTAATTATTAAACATGTTCTTGACTTTTAGTACTGTTATATTAATTATGAAACACATTGTGCAGTACTGATACATTTATAAGTGTATTATATCTGTGTAAATGTGTATTTTATTTTGTATTACGTCAGAATGTGTTTTGTTTTGCTTCCTTCAGTAAATTAATAACTTTTTTTAAATAATATTTTCATTTCGACTTTTCGATAAACTCGTGCCCACTTGTGGAGCTATCACTCTCCCCTAGGGAGACGTGTCCCACAGTTTTAAAAACACTGATATACAGTGAAATATGTTTAACGCGAAAAATCTTAAAACGAAGTATTGGTTAACACAAAATAGCCCTTTTTTTTCGCGAAATGTATTTTTTAAACGAAAATTGCTTCACATGAACAAATATCCCTTCTAGGAATGAACAAAATACGCAAAACACAGCAGCCGCGCAGGCGAGAGTTAATAAGGGTGTGAAGAACTTATTGCAGTGGATGATGATAATGCGTGTACAGCCCAAATTATTGTAAACAAAGGTATTTTGGAGTTTGTTGAATGCTCAAAAATATCATTGATATAGATTCCGACGACGAAAATGGAATGTCTGATGCAGTGAGTGAGTGAATATTTACGTCGCACTGTTGGAGGGCTTTTGGTGACGGATCTCATCATTTTGCAACATGGTCAAGTGACTAGGACGACACCTGAGTTGGCACCCCCCTCCTAACTACCAGACCACACCAACGTCAGGACGTTTGAGCCTTCGTCAGATTTAACGCGCATCGCTCCCCTACACGGTGGGTCTTTAGTGGTATTGGGCTCGAACTCAAAACACGTGGTCCGATACCTTGACCACTGGTCTACCGTGGTGGCTTAAGGGTAGTGTGCTTAATTTGTAAGCCTATGGTTGCGGGTTCGATCTCGCCGGAGTCGATAGATTTTCTGGAGGCAAAAATCCTATACATGTGGCATGTGAAAGATCCCTAAAGTATCAATTTGGCTCTAGTACTCTCGTCAAAATCAAATCACTGCAATATTTAGCATGCGACGAGATCTTTAATTATAATTCATCCCAGCATCAACGTTTTTAGTAGAGAGAGCCACCACTAGATGGTAGCCCCATGAAATTGTTCTCACATTTGAGAACTTGGCGTGTCTCCAAAGGCTAAGTTGCCAGTATGTAGCCCATTAAAAAAATTTTGTTAAAATATGAACCTTACTTGAAAAATGACCTTCGTATGCAGAAAGCGCAAATGTTGTATTGTTTTTTAGAGCTGCGACCAGTTGAAGTGGAGCCGTGTGCGGTGTCTTGCCCTCCACCTTACCCTCCTCGGGAAAAACAACCTGAGAAAGAAGAGATAGTGGAACAAGTTGACGTGTCCTTCTACTCCTGGAATACTGAAAAGTTCTCGCCCTGCTCAGCGTCTTGTTCAGGAGGTGGGTAGTATTTTTCACACTTTATTGTTTCGAAATTAGTTCTGAGGAAATATTTAAGCTAATATGTGAAGTTCTTTCATTAGAAATCATTAATAGAAACATATAACTATCGTGCGCAATTGAAATACAGTTGTATCCTTAATCTAAAGAGCTGATGGTAAGAAAACATTCTGTATATATATGATTTTATATTCAGTGAGTAGTGAACAGCTGAAATTTTTCAGCTGCTCACTACTTAAGAAAGAAACGGGCAAATATACCACTTTATGCAGACATCTGGCCACAGTAAACCGTGATACCTCTGTCTGGTATACGCAACTACGATGTCTTAACTCCGGTCTCTTTTCGTCTGCAGAACGGTCATCAACTGTCGTTATTATCCTCTGTCGACCACCGCCAACCTTTGATACATCTGTACCTGCCATTTAGAAAAAAGTTCAGCAGAACGTCATTTATCCGAACGTTTATTATCCGGTGCGTCAAATATCCGAACCAAAGTCTGGATATGTTTTCGAACAGTGCAATGCTCAACAGTTGATTCGCGTGAGGTCAAAAGTAACAGGAAAATCCAAGGTGAAGGATATTTGGGGAATTCAGTTGTGTGTGATTTGGTAAACATCTGCGCGGAATATTAGGACAGTTTTCTCCAAGTGAGGGGGAGTATACGTTCTCTTTTGTTGAGTTGTGAACTGCTATCGCTTCGAATGTAAAACGGAAGCTCAACGTCTTGAACATAGAGACAAAACTTGAAATATTGAACCATTTCGCGAAGGGAGAAAGCGGAGCGTATCTAGCACAGTTTTATAATGTTGGAAAGGCAACAATCTCTGACATAAAAAAAGCAGAGAAACCATTTTGAATTTTGCGTCAAAACTTGACTCTGAACATGGTGCGAAGAAAAGGAAAACCATGAGGGTAGCAAACGAAAAAGAATGTGGATTTCAAGTGCTAAATGATGACGAGATTGTGACTTCCGTGCAAGAATCCGACCCTGTCGACGATGAAACAGATGAAGACGAGGACAACAACAACAACGAAAGTAGCAAGGGTCCATCAAATTCGGACGCTTTTTCTGCGTTAGAGACAGCTATGGAGTGATACGAACAACACTCAGGGTGCTGTCCTACTCAACTACTGATGCTCAAGACAATCAGAGACCTTGCAGTGAAAAGGTGAAGGTGTACAATGGTACAGCGAAAAATAATTATTTTACCTTTATTGTGATTATTTTAAACAATAAAGGTAAAATTGCAACATTTTGCACCTATTTTCCTTTTTCTTCAAGCAAATTTCCCGCATATGATGATTTTCAATATTCGTATAGGGTTCGGTTTCATTACTGCATGGATCACATTCGGATTTCGGTCATCAGAACAATCACATATCTGACCGGTGTCCGGTCCCAATTGATTCGGATAAACGACGTTCTACTGTACCAAACTCTTGAAACTCTTATGCAATACTTGTAAAACAACACCCCTCTTCAAGCTTGTCAATCATTCTATCACATGTAAAGGCATCCCGGGGGTTTTCTGTAGCCATTAAGGATGTACGATTTCACTTTTACTGGTGGGGGATATCTGGGATTAACGATTTCTTCCTTTTACGTTGCTTTAGTACTGAGCGCACGGATTTCACGTGTTTTCGTGTCGTGTGCCCCCTTCTGATGAAAAAGTGCTGATATTTGCAAATGCATCACCTGTCTACTGAGCTTGTTTTCCTTCTATTTACCTTAAAAAGTCCATTTGAACATTTCCAGGATGTTGAATAGTGTATTTATTATGTGTGTGTGTGGCGCAGTCCGAAGGTTACGGATGTAACAGAATACGGGGAAGAAGCAGACATGATCTTGAAAATAGCTACTTTTATTCTATATTTCCTACTTTATGAAATTATACTTGTACAACTTTATAGCTTAACTCTGGGAGCAGTCTGAAATCCTAAAACTTAATCCAGTGCTTCTCAAAGTTTCAATATTCACGACCCAATATTCCATCATACTTTTCATCACACCCTCTCATACAATAACGATGTATTGAATTCAATGATACTATACTTTGATGCTGAAACTACGATACGACCTTAACATCTTAAGTGCTACCGGCATATATAAACGTCTCGCTCAGACAAAGCATTAATTTCCCCAGACCCATATATACGTCTTTGCGAAGTACGATCCTTTTATCTGCACTGCTATCCATAAAATTATTCCGAAGGCTTTAGAATGCAATAAAAGGATCTTGACAATGTTTGCGAAGGATTTACTTACTTCAAAATTTTTTTTAATTCTTTATTCCTCACCCCCCCCCCATACACATTATAAAGCTAAATACTCACTTTTGGATATAATTTTATATATTGAAATCCCATGGGGTCACTGGTAATTATTAAGCTTGTTCTTAGTATTGTTAAATTAATTCTAAAATGTATTGTGTAGTACTGATACATTTATGAAAAGTGTATTTTTTTTATTATGTCAGAAAGTATTTTATTTTTACTTTCAGTAAATTAATAAATTTTTAAAAATAATCTTTTGGTTTTGACTTAACAACATGCTCGCGTCCCCTTCATAGATTTGTCACGCCCCACAGTTTGAGAAACGCTGACATAATTTGATGTACAAGATTATTGAAAATCACTAAGCTTCAGTTGGAGCTACTTGTGAAAATCCTTTTCGAACCTCGATACCTCGGCCAGCATCAAGTTATTTACTCCCACAATTCTTGTTGGATTCTACGACAAATATTTTTTTCAGGACGCGTAACCTCCCCGACGCTGTTCATTTTTTCTTATTCTTAGATTTCCCGTTAAGCGATTAACCATTCACCTCACATACCCAACATCAGGGTTTAAATAGTAGTTACATTTGCATAAAATTTCCATCTCTACACGGTAAGTGGTTTTTAAACTAAAATCACGGTTAAAGAATAGTTACCCTAAGAGGATTAGTAAAAGAACACGAATAGCACCAGTTACAAGTTTTCTCGCTAGATTATATTTCTAAAGGGGCAACAAAACGAATTATATGCTTATGACCATACCATACGCTTATTTAATTAAATTTTGAAAGTTCATCTCCTAAGCTCTCCATGCTCGGCTAAGAGAAACAAGAACAGATTTACTACGCCAGGTTCAGGATTATGCTAAGGTAACTCTGTAAATATTGGATGCTTGGTATTACGCCTCACTGGTAAATTAAGGAAGAAGCAAGACCAAATTGTTATTTTCTTGATTTTTTTTTTGCACAGGTATACACACATCTATTGTCCGATGCTTACGGTTGCCAGATGAAGCGGAAGTCTCCCCACAGTTGTGTGACCAGGAGCTAAAGCCAGAGCCTCTCACCAAAAAGTGCAATGAACAACCTTGTCCAGTACTGTGAGTAGTTTAATCAGGTTTTTATTTACAATACTAGGAGATAATAAATTTCAAATACCATTTTTCATATGAATAATGGGTTTCGCAAGATCGGCAATGTATACTGGTGTCCAAAAGTTAAGCATAAATCGTAAAATACGAAAAACATGGAGTGTAAATATTCGTAAAACTATTCCAAATTTCTTGCGGATATTAATTGGGTGAAGAAGAAACATTGGCTTTATGCAAAACTTTTCAGTGGACTACGTCCCGCGCGAAACACCGGCGCATGTCGGAACGCGAAGAAACCGATTCACGCAGACAAGTTTCGTGCAACTGCTGTGCGAAGGAACGTTGTTAACCATCAAACAAGGTGAATGATGGCACAAAGACGCCAATTGGACATGTTTACGAAAGGAAGAATCGTTAAAATACTGGAATCCTCATAATCGCAAACCGAAGTGTCTCGAATTCTGAATGTGGACCAGTCTGTGATGTCAAGACTGTGACAGAGGTTTCAAAGAACAGGAGATGTTACCCGACAATCAGTATCAGGTCGACCAAGAGTCATAACCCCTCGCCAAGACCGATATCTGGTAATAAGTGCGCGACGTCAGAGGGGCAGTACTGCCAGAGCACTGGGTTCTGTGCTCACAGTCGCCACAGGAATACGAATTTCGAGACAAACTGTTTACAGGAGACTCAATCATGCTGGCATGTATGCCAGAAGACCACACTGCGAGAAACGATTTTCAAAACTGAGAGAAAACAGCTCACTTTTAAATACTTCACATTCTCAAAATAGCTCCGATGCACGCTTACTCAAATCTGAGAATCGCATATTCTCATATTGAGACACAAGTACATTCTCATTTTTGAACCTGTTACGGGATCAAATTTTTGAGAATGAAAGATCGATATGAGTATATAATGCACTCATATTTGAATCTGTTAATGTATCAAATATGAGTTAAAACAATAAAATGAGTATGTATAGCATTTATTTTCGGTACTGTTGTATCTAATATGAATTTTTAACAGAAAAATATTTATTAACCCAAATCTTAAGGGATTTAAAAATGTGATACCTGAGTTGTAAATGTTCACTTTCTACACCTTACGTATTATTTTATTTTCATTTCATGAAATTTTTACACTTAACTTCGAAATCAAAATTCATTTTACATTTATTGTGTGTAACAAAAAGGTACTCGCATATTATCGCGAAAGTGCCTAAGTTAAAGATAACTCGCCAAATTGGCAGTAACGATTTCGCATGTGTCCTACTCGCTGAATTAGCAACCATGTACTTCATTTTATATAATGTCGCCAATACGGTGGCGACAATACGCAAGTATCAACAAAAATATTACTTTTCGAAAAAAAAAAACGCAACTATTATTTGATCACAAACTGCATGTCTTCGAACTTATACCGCAAATATAAATCTTTGAAAACTACAAAAATAAATTCGATGTTATCGTTTAACAAATGTGTATGCATTTTGAACTAGTTCCAGAAGCAATTTGATTCATTATTTATATTTATGTTTCTCTAGAAGCATTATATTGTTTCCTTAAAATCATATACAAGCAGAAAATTAACTTTTATTTAAAAAAATTCAGCCCTTCAATAATAAGTTATAAGAAATATCTAGGAAACATTATGATAAATAACAGATTTTTCTAAGTAAAAATTTCAAAACAATGCCAGAAAGAAATAGCTTTTTTACATATTATGTAACCTGAAGAAAAAAACCTTTTGACTAAAGTAACACTCATTAGGCCCAGGTGTGTAAGTACTCTTTATATCAATTGTTTTGTTTAAATAGAAACCTATCCACATGGAAATAAAGAAAATGCATTGCTATATTACAAACTAAGCTCGTTTTTTGTTAAAGCAACTGATTTTACACTTTCCTATCACCAAAGAAAACAAATATAATAGTTTTTAAGTTAATGTTTTTTTTAATTAAAATACTTAAAAATTTTAGTCCTTAGAAGAATGTAAAAACAACTCTAACAGTACATTTTTGCATTAATAAAACATTTAGTTTTTAACCTAATGGAAAGAGCTTTTAGAGAAGTTTTCAGCACCCATTCAGAAGAAAAAATAACATCATAAGGACCAATAGAATCATAATTTAGCAATTTTACTTGCTGTACAAAATTTTATTTTCAATACCTTTTTTCAATTATACACTATTAACAAGAAAAATAAAACAAACCAAAATCATATTGCTGAAATATTTATTCTGGAAATTGTACACATACATATATACATAAAAAATAAACAAGAATATAAGTGAAATTTTTTTTTATAAACACTATCTAATCCATATTATAGTCAACTCCATCCTTATTTGTGCAGAACAGATTATGTTTTAGTGTAATATACATTGTAAATATAGGAAAGTGTGTAAAAGTACATAAATAAACAACTTTTTAATTTTTTTATCAAATTATGTCTTTGAGTTACAAAATGTGAGTGAAAATGCCTTTCAAACAGTGTTGTTTCAAATAAATTACATGTTAGGATATGCGAGTCATCTAAATTATTTACTGCAGAATTTATAGATAGCTGGTTCTGAAAGGAATTTTGAAAGTTCTCATTAGAGTAAAATTTTTACAAAGGTTGTTCATAATTATATAGTTTTCGAAATGACTATCTACAAAATTTAGCATAACACATGTAGTGATATGCTATGCCTGTATGAGTATTTAGAACATAATGACAAAGCTACAATGTGAAACCAATGGTCTTTGGCAGAAAGTGCAAAATGTATGAAATTCATAGATTAATATTATCCATAAAATATGTATTAAAAAAATTCAGAGCTATATCAAAATTTAAAATAAATTATGAGTGGAAACATTAAAAATCAAGATTTGTACTAACAAGCAGAAATGAAATTAGTGCAAATTAAAAATAAAGCATTCATAATTTAGAAACAAGATAAAAGATTTAAAAAATACAATTTTTATAAATATTGCACGTCTACCTGAATTTCACATTTATAAAAACAACAGTTAAAAAAATACCACACATAGGAACAATATATACAGGAACTAATTTGCTATCAGTACACTACACAATAAACATCTTTTAGAAGTGGTTTTGAAATCGCTGCAAAAATTTTGGCATTCAATAGTATTCAATCAATGATGATGGTCTCCCACTAAGAACTCAACATGACAATAATTTAAAAGAATGGCTTATTCCTGGCAAAAAAGGAATTACATTAAGAAGCAAAAACATAAGTACTTTTTTTTATAGAAAACCAATTAGAAAAATATGAATGCCAGGATTTAAAGAAATAGAACAAAAGGTATTTAGAAATGCCAAGAAAAAAGCAGAAAAAAATAAAATTGAAACTGGAAAAATAATAACTGCATATAAAAGAGTGGGGTGCTCAATATCAATTGTTATAATTTCTTACTAGTTCTATTCCAAAATGCAGAGTTAGTGTAAAAATGTAGTACAGAGGACCCCACGCCTTTACCACGATGACATTAATTTTCTAGTTAATCATTTTATTCTTATATTAAGATTTATTTCTTACTTTTTAGTTTGATAAAAAAGCATGTTTCTTAAAACTATAATTTAAATTAATTGTGCTTCAAATACGTCAGACTGAACAAATTACGTATTATCACAACAAATGCCAAATCTAATAATAACACACCAAGTTGGCAACCCTGATTGGTAATTGCGTCTTATTGCAACCTATTAGCGATATTATATGAAATGAAGCACCTGGCAGCCAATTCAGTGTGTACCACACATAGGAAATCGGGGTGGCCAACTCAGCGAGTTATTTAGAGTCAGCGATTGTCGCAAAAATACACAAGTACCCTCCGAGTTCCTGTGTGTTGAACGTGCTGAATTGGCAAACAGGTGCTTTGTTTCATATAATGTCACCAATTGGTTGTGATAATACGTAAGTACCAAGATTTATGTTTTTTCACTTGTGTACAACATACCTGCATACAGGAGTTTTTGTACCCAAGCTGTATTAATTTTTGGTACTTTCATAATATTGCAACCATATTGGTGAAATTATATGTAATACAACACATGGTAGTCAATCTGGCGCATACGACACATGCAAAATCAGGGTCACCAACTTGGCACGTTATCTTGAACATTGGCATTGTTGTGGTAATATGTATCGTAAAATCTGGTGTATGGTGCACACTTTTAACACAAAAAATAAGATTGAATTTTATGCGTGCACGTTATATACCAGGTATAAAAATAAGAGCTTTAAAAAATGTGAGCACAGGAAAAAAAATTAGATTTCTACATAGATCAAAATAATGGTTATTTAAAAGAAATGGCATTCCTTATGAACTTAAAGGGTTGCACTTCTAGATGTATACTATTTTTTACTAAAGCTTAGAATAAATGACTTTCAAACTTTAAGAGCATGACTCGCATACATCTCAGGTTTCTTCATGAAAATGGGGGTGCACATTTTCAGCAAATAAACATAAAAATTAAAAATTGCTACTTGAAAGTATAAGTGCATGTAATACGATGGTATACATGATATGCCAGATTTTATGGTAAAAACATAATTTTTCTCTACCTTTCTTTAATGAGTAAAAGCATAAAATATATTTATATTGGGTTAAATATAAAGAATCTGATATGTATACTTCATTTATTTTCATCCAAATAAACAAAACACTATAGTCACAATAAAGGAACCATAAAATAAATGTAATGAAATAATTTCTTTATGAGAACTTTTAAGACATTTTCCATAAGTTTACCAATAAGCTAGAAAAGTTCTTTAAAATCTACAAGAAATTAGTCTCTTAAAAAGATTACTAATTGAAAACAAAAATTTATTTTGTAGGCTTGCCTTTTTCAAGACATGCAAGCTATTTTAAAGTTCAATATGAAAATAAAACTATTCCAATGTAGCAAAGGAATACTTAAATTATTATTTGCCTATAAGCAAGTGCCCAAAAAATCAACAATGTGACTTATTATGAATCAAGTAAATTTCATTAAGATATGTGACTACCCAAAATTCGCAGTTTTGGTGAAAATTTTCAAAAATTACTTTTGTGTTTTTATTTTAAAGACTATACATTTAAGATTCCAAAAACACTCTATTTTTGTTTCTATGATATCTAGAAGCAAAGTTATAGCATAATTAGTAAACTGGAATTGGAGTTAACAAAACCAGATGCTGATCCCTACACAAAATATTTTTAAGATATTGAATTTAATTTTTCAGAACATGTATTATTTAGTTCTATCTGTGTTATGAATCAAACTCTAATCTCTGTGTATATACAGTGAACCCAAAAAGTGTTCGTACACTTGCAATTTCCTATAAAATTTATTGTTTCCGACTAATAAAAATTAATATTTTGGAATTGTAATTTTTTTATATCTGTAACTTGTTCTTGGTGGAATGACATAATCATTTTTTTAAAAATTGTATAACTATTATTTTTAAAAATTCATAATCAAAAAGCTCCTGAAAAATTACGCCACTAAAGTCTTAGAACACTTAACAAAAATCTCAACATAGCTTTAAATATTGTATTTCTTTCTTAATTTAGAACTTAGTAGGATATCTTTTAGTGTCCACAACAACTTTTGGACATCTTGATATAGATTTATTGAGTTTTTGTAATTTCTGCGTTGATTTTCCTCCATGCTTCTGTGATTATTGTTTTTACTTCCCATTATGTGTTTATATGTCATGTTTTCTTTTTATTTTAAATCTAGTTCTCCCCAAATATGCTCTGCTGGGCTAAATAAATTGATTGAGGAGGTGTTTTCAAACTTTTGGGTACAGTTATAGAGACACCAGCAATGTACATTCAGAGCAGTTCGCTTGGCGTCATTATCCTGTTAAAAAATGAAGTCGTCTGAAATATCCAAATTTTGAGAGGATAATTTAAAATTTCTCTTTAAAATATTTAAATAGAGCTCATGATTCTCAATACCATCAAAAAATACCAAATTACCTAATTCCTGAAGCCTATTTACACCCCCTCTCCCCCGCAAGAACACCTCTGTGTTGAAGCATGGAGGTGGAGGAGCTCTTGTTCCACATAAATTCACTGGATTAAATGCCTCATTTTTTCTTTTAAAAATATTATATGCCCATCAGAACCAAAAATGTTGAATTTTCTGTCATCCCAATCACTTTCCTGTCAATTTTGAATTTTCTGAAACTTAAGTCACAAGAATCTAGTTGGATGAATGAACCATGGAAGTGGAAGTGTTCTTGCGTGGGGGCGTAAATCAGCTACAGAATTAGGTAATTTTTGATGGTATTGAGAATCATGAGCTCTAGTCAAATATTTTAAAGAGAAATTTTAAATTGTCTGTCCAAAATTTGATATTGAACACGACTTCATATTTTAACAGGATAATGAAGCCAAGCGTACTGCTCTCAATGTACACCGCTGGTGTCTTTATAACTGGCCCAAAATTTTGTGAAAACACCTCCTCAATCAATTTATTTAGCCCAGCAGAGCATATTTGGGGAGAACTAGATTTAAAATAAAAAAACATGACATAAACACATAATGGGAAGTAAAAATAATAATCACAGAAGCATGGAGGTAAATCGATGCAGAAATTACAAAAACTCATTAAATCTATATCAAGAGGTCCAAAAGTTGTTGTGGACACTAAAAGATATCCTACTAAGTTCTAAATTAAGAAAGAAATACAATATTTAAAGCTACGTTGAGATTTTTGTTAAGTGTTCTAAGACTTTAGTGGCGTAATTTTTCAGGAGCTTTTTGATTATTAATTTTTAAAAATAATAGTTATGCTATTTTTAAAAAAATTATTATGTCATTCCATTAAGAACAAGTTGCAGATATCATAAAAAAATTACAATTTCTATACATTAATTTTTATTAGTCGAAATCATTAAATTTTATAGGAAACTGCAAGTGTACGAACACTTTTGGGGTTCACTGTATTTATGTACTTCATTGCATTTAAATGAAAAAAATTATTAATTTTTTAAAAAATCGAGTTTTTACATAAAATTTGGCTTTTTAAAATCTTTTAATTCCTAATACATATAAAGATGTTCCATTATTTATGTGCTGTGTAAATATTATTTGAATACATTCATTAGAATTTTGTGTAAAAGATCCTCATTGCTATTTTTCATGAAAATTTTACTAAACTCGACAATTTTTATAATCTATAAAACTCTCCAGAAAACAGCAAAAGGGTTGAAAATTAGTTAAACATGAAGCTAAAGAGTTTGAGCTATAATTATGGTGAGTTTAAGAAATGTACAACTAGTAGAACATTTTTCATATTGTATTTAAATCTTTAAAAGCATTGTCTGAGAAACTATGTTTTTTGGCTTCACGGTAAAGTTCACAAATGGATTTCTTTTTAAGACATTGAATTAACATTTTAAGAAAACTTTTATTTTATTTTATTTGTATTATAGACTATAATCTCTGTGTATGTATATATGCATTTTATTGCACATACAATTTGTGAGAAAAAATATGCTTTTTTTTTTTAAAAATTGACAAATTTCAAAAAAATAATGTAATTCTTATCGCTCTAGGCACAGATAATGATGTTATTTGTGTGCAGTTTTAATATAATTTGAATATATTAATTAGAATTTTCAATACAAGGTTTACTGTAACTGCAATTTTTAACTAAAAATTCCCAATCTATCCAAAATAATTTAAAATTTTGTGGAATTGTATTTTAATTCCTGACTCAAGTGTAGTATAGGGGAGAGGGCCCTTTCGATTTTTATATAGATATTATTGGTGAGATAACGAATTCATTCTGGCTTCGGGAAACCTATCGCTAAGTGAAGTAGCTTGGTGATCGATTTTGGTCACCAAAAAAATTTGACATCGCCAAGTATCTATACTACACTTGAACCTTAATTCCTAGTTCTATGCACACCCTTTTTAAAGAAAAGTGTTTTTTTAGTTGAAAATTTGTTTCAATAAAATGCTCCGAAGGTAGCCACATACCTAAAATTTGTTTTTTTAAGTAATCCAAAGATTTTTTTTCACATTTTTTCGCTAAATTCCTATAAAAGCCTTACAAAATCAAAACAATCTAGTACTCATGTGTTCGTCCGCGGGTAGCGTGGTAGAAACGAAAAATAGTTCGGAAGATTTATGAGAACTAAATTTGTTGTTGAACCCCAATCTTTAAAATATGTAGCCAGTATATTAAAAAAACTTTTTTAATCCTGAATATCTTTTTAATTTGTTTGATAGTGTTAATTAACCATTTTTTGAAATTTTGAGTACATGTAATGTCTCATATTTGTAAAGGCATGTGTTCAAATCTGATATAAACAAACTCATTTCAAATTGAGCATGTCCATGTAGTCATTTTTGAGTATTTCTTTTTTCTCCGTGCAGCAGTTTGCATTCCCCTCACGTCTGCGCATAAACGCGCTCGTTTGAACTGGAGTTTGAAATATCAACATTGGAGTGTGGGAGAATGGGCCAATGTGATGTTCAGTGACGAGTCCCGGTTTAGTCTGAGTAGTGATTCTCGGCGGGTAACGATATGGAGAGAACGTGGAACACGTTTTGAACCAAGAAACATAACGGAAAGACATCATTTTCCATCAAGGGGAGTAATGGTATGGGCAGGCATCATGATGGACGGCCGCACAGACCTCCATTTCTTTGACACAGGGTCTGTGACTGCTCAAAGATACAGATACGAAGTTCTTGAGCCTTATGTTCGCTTGTTTCGAGGTGCTGTCGGTCCTGACTTTATATTCATGCATGATAATGCGCCATGTCACCGAGCGGTGCTGATTGATGACTTCCTTGAAACGGAAAACATCCCGGGCATGTCGTGGCCTGCGAACTCCCCTGATTTAAATCCTGTCGAGCATGTATGGGATATGCTCGGGAGACAAATTGCAGCCCTTTCGCACCCACCAAGCACCGTTACAGAACCGAAGAGAGCTCTCCAAGAAGCTTGGAATTGTTTCAGCCTACAACTCATTTGTCATCTCATAGCAAGTATGGTAAATCGCTGTGCAGCGTGCCTGGCTGCCAGAGGTGACCACACGCATTATTAAACTGCAGCATCAGTATTTTATTTAATGTTTTCTTTCATTTTTTTTAAAGTGGTAATCCTTGCTATGCTCAGTTTTCTTTCAAACTGCTACTTTGGATAATAAAATTAATTATTATCATTCTTTTGATTTGCTTCCTTACTTTATAACCATTTTACACTCGCATATCACGTTTCCTGCCATTCTGATTTACAGTTCCTTCTTTATTCACATAATTATCAATTAAGCTTAACTTTTGGACACCAGTGTACTTCACCAATCCCTTTTATTAAGTATTTTCATACAGGATTTTACAGTATTGGGGAGAAGGTGGGTCTTAGCTAGGACATATTTTTGAGAAGAATTATTTAAAAGTCTTTAATAGTGTACTAAAACATTAAATTATTCAGCTGTATATGTATATATATATATATATATATATATATTATATATATATATATATATATATATTATATATATATATATATGTATATATATATACGTGCCTTTTTCAGAATGCTTTGTTTGTTTTAGTTATCGCATAAAATTTACAAGAAAATTCTGAATAAGTTTTAACATTTAGAGGATGTTTAACGGTAGATATTAAAAGTCTACGACTTTCTGCAGACTAAATATTCTCCGTGATTGAAAATAAAAACTCAACTGGGGCAAATGCCTCAGGCAATCACATTACAAACTCAACCATTTTTAAGATATTGCAACATGAAATACCAGACTTGTATCTCCTTAGGGGGATAGGAGCCCATGTTAAATTGCGTAAGTTTATGTACCTTTTTCTCAGGAACTACTTGCTTCTCATGAATAAAATTTGTACAGTAGATTACGTGTACTATCAATAAGAGTTTAACGAAGGATTTTGTCTTTTTGTTAAAAATTAAAATAATTATAAATTTCTTAAAAATTGTCCAATTTTCCCCCCTAAAATTTAGTTTAAAAAAGTCATATCTGAAAAGGTTTGCTATAAATATCTAATTCCCTCCATTAAAATGTGTAAACATGCTAAAAGTATGCTCACTGAAAATTTGAGGATTATATGATAAGTAGTTTTTGAGAAAAAGCTACATAAAGTGAAAAATATTACATTTTGAGAAAACTGGCTTTAAAGTAAACATTTGTAATTTTTTGAGCATTTACTTTTTTTAGTACTTCCCAGAAGCATATTAAGCATTTGGTTTACTCCTGCTCATACAAAAGACCTTTCTAATTTTCTTTTTTTCATTATTTTTAACAATTTTGCCTTTTTTGGGGATCTCAAGATGCTTTCGTTCGGCTACACGATTCATACGTGTATGTAGTTTTTTGAAGCATTGCATACATTTATAACTTGGTTCAACATCACAATGTTTTAAGATCATTAATTTTTTTGCATGATTCATATTGTGAACTGTACAATAGACATATTTATCCCTAATTTTAGAGCATTTAATTCCACAAATGTACATCTTGGAACCACTGACGGGGACCATTTGGTGTTATTAACTGACTCATTTGAGTTCTGGGTCTTTCCATCTCAACATTTTGTAATAATATAGGTTTACCCAGATCTCTAAAAATTGGCTTCATTCAATTCATTGTGTTGTATGTGTTTATGATCATAGTGCCTTTCGTTACATTCAGCTTCTGTCTTTTGAAACTTGCATCAGACACTTATAATTGGAGGACACAGTCCATGTTGAGGTCTCTCGTTTGAAGACAGAAGATGATAATAAACAGTCCAAACAGCTGTTTTCATGCTGTGTAGATCATTGATATTGTTTCTAATAGCCACACCATAATACCCTTGAATTTTTTACTATAAAAACTCGGTGAATCGGCTACTACCTCTTAGGCTTTTTCCATCTCTTAACTCTTTTTTTCTCTGTTTCGCTTTTAAGATCCAAAAGACCTGTTCTCAAACACTTTTGGATAAACCCAATACACTCTAATTTTTCCATTTGAACATCATATGGATTCGCGCTCATCAGAAACTTATACAAGGGGAAACACAAGCAGTCCTAGCAGGGCTCATTTGATGCGCGTCAAGGAGTAGCTTCATTTAAAAAAAAATAATAAAAATACTTCTAATTATGATATTTTTTCATAACATGTATCATTTTAAACAGAAATATTTGAACTTTTAGAAAATATTACAAAGTAAAAATCGATGAATTTTCGAAAATTCATGCGCCAGGCCCCCCAGTTGCATTCCACTTCTCTTTAACAAAAACTGGTACTTTTTCAAAGTTTGTACTCGTTGCCGGAATGTCATGAACTCGGGCCTATTACCGCTGAAGACCCTCCATGTAGGGGGTCGATGCACGTTAAATCTGACGATGCTCAAACAACTCCCGTTGAGGTTCGTCCGAGTGTTATGGTTAGCAGAGAGGGGGTGGTAGCTCAGGTGTCACCCTCATCACTTGACCATGGTTCAAAATTCCGAGGTACGTCCCCAAAAGACCTAGAGTAGCTGAATAGTGTAACGTTAATATTCACTCACTCCAAAACTTGGACAATAAACCAACTCCTTAATTTTGAATGATCTGGTTCAACAATATACGTTTATCAAATAAGTCATCAATATTTATAATTTAATCAAAAAATCGTACATTCTCTTGTTGTGTGTAGCCAAATGACTAAATAAAAAGTTGGGGCGAGATCGATAACTACATCCTCCGTTAAATTCAACGTCAGCACTTGTTCCAAGGTAGGCTGAGAGATGAAGGACTGTAAAAGAGAGACACTTAAGAGTGCAATGCCATACATTTAGATCTTTATTTTTTTTTTAAAAAAAAGAAGTCCCACTATATAAAAATTCTCTAAACCCTGGGCATGTTTGCAACTCAGGATATTACCCAGGCTGTTCGAATTAATCCCGGACATATGATAAGCTTCGTATAGGATGTGAAATAAAATGCTGGCGTGGTGAATCAAATCATCCAAATAAATAGAAGTTAAAATTTGAAATCTAACTCCCCTATTTGGTTTTAAAATCATTTTTCTATCTAGAAAAGAAAACTTATATTTAATTACATGGAAATTTGGAGAAAAATCATGGATTTTATTTCTAATTCTAAATATTCCTTTAAAATTATAATATAGTATAAAGAAAAATATCTTCTTTGCTTTTAAAAAGATTTAAAATCTTGGGCATCCAATGCATTCGAATCAAAGTAAAAAATTTCATGTACCTTGAACTAATTATATAATTGCATTGATGATTTATATTTCAGTTACAAATGGAACATCACTGACTTTGGAAATTGTTCCAAAGAATGTGGCGGTGGTATAAAAGCACGAATGGTGAGATGTATCTTAGTGGGCAAAGATTCAGAAGTCAGCCATACTATGTGTCCAGGACAGCCACCCAAATCAGTGGAACCTTGTAACGTATTCGACTGCGAGCCATCATGGAAAACTGAAGCCTGGAGCAAGGTGAGTCTTAACCCGGGAGCAGGCGTGACATCGATGCTAACGTTAATGATAGGTGGGGGGACTGAGTCATCTCAATCCTTTTTTATAATTATTTTTTTTGTACCTGATAAAAATCGCAATTCCAGGAAATAGTTTAATTAAGAGAAAGTATACTTACCTACTTTTAGGGATTTTTCAGTTTTTCTTTGATAGTTTGAGTAAAAGTATCAATCAAACTAATGTGCGTGACTTTAATAAACGACATAAATAACAGAAACCTTTTGCTCTAACATTACAGGAATATTATTTTCAGGCAAACTGTCATTATTTGTTCAAGTTATTGTAGTTTTATTGTCCTTTGATGATCGACAAATTGCATGCTGAACTTTTCTTGCTTGTGTCTTTTTGACAGGACGAAGTGTGTCTTGTGATACACTTACGGCTTCATATTTTCTTGATGGAGTTCTTAAGATAGCATTTGAAAATTTTCTTTTCAACTCAAACGTTTAATGGTTCATCGCTTTTCCTAAATTTACTTTCGCAATCATGATTAATATGCATTATTTCAGCAAGTTCTTTCCTTGATTGATCATTTTCAACTTCATCCAATAGAGATCGCAGATACCATTCCTTTTTTTTTTTATATTCTGCTCATTTATATTTATAAACCATAATAAGTGGTACAATACAACAATTGAAACCACTAAGTTGTTCATAGTTGAAAAATGTAGCGTGTTCATAGAAAATATTTTGGAACAAAAGTGGTCAAGCGGGGAATTCAGTCAAAACAATTACCTTAAAATTCTAAAAACACATTTGCCACTCCCAAAAAATAAGTAAATATATGACAATTTAGTTCCCATGAAGACTGTTATGGTGGATACTGTCAAGGATATTGGTAACAAATAAACCCAATTTCCCAGAATTCAGATTTCCTGAGCCTAGAGTGACTCTGTGCCCCACTCGCATGCTCCTCGATTAAAAATGTTCATTCACTTCTTTTATATATAAAAAGACCATATGACTATGACGAGAGAGAGAAAATATGTGAAAAAATAAAAATGTCATTTGTTTCTATTATTTTAAATAGACAAGTTTTAGATTAGCCAATTTCTTGGATAAAACCATTCTGATGGAAGCATAAAGAAACTGATTATTATTGAAAAAAGTCTTATTTCTTTTTGTATGTAACAAAATATTGAAATTTAAACTAAATAAATTAAAAGTAAAAAAACTTTTTTAAAAACAAGCTTTTATTTAAAAGCCCTAAAAAGGATAAAATAAACTTTTCCTTTAAAACTTTTTTTACTATCAACTTATAACGTCATTACACAATTTATATGATATAAAAGCTTGTCGCAATATTTAAGTACTCGTATTTACTTAGTTTGAATTTTTAAAAGTTAAAATCAGTCAGGTCAAGTTATTTATTTTACTTGTTAATCAACACAGGTAAATCTCGCGACAAGCTTTTATATCATATAAATTGTGTAATGATGTTATAAGTTGATAGTAAAAAAAATTTTAAAGGAAAAGTTTATTTTATCCTTTTTAGGGCTTTTAAATAAAAGCTTATTTTTAAAAAAGTTTTTTTACTTTTAATTTATTTTTTACTTTTTAGTTATCGCTGGACAGGCTTCTCAGCCTGTTCAACTCATTCAACGTTGGTTCGCCATCCCTGGTTTAGCTGAATCAGTTCTCGCAAAAAGGGTATTAGACGAAAAACACAATCTTTTTAAATCCGTAATTTTTTAGCAATATTTTCAATCTTCGTGCAGATCTTGGGTAATATTGTTCTACATACGAAAAAAAGGTTTCGTGAGATTATCTTCATAAATGACGAAGTTATTCAATGTTTAATTAAAATTTTGACTATTTTTTGAAAAATCTTAAAGAATATATTATTTATTTGAAATATTTTGAAGGTAAGGGATATATTTCTCTAACATCTTCGAAGAAAAATCTAGTTATTTATTAAAAAACTTCAAAAGGCATTTAAAGATTTGTATTAATCAATAAAATGCTTAAAATTCAAAAAGCATGTTGTAATCAAAAAAGCAAGTTTTATCAACTAATGATTATTTTGTTGTTGGACATTGAATATCTTCTACGTAAGAATCTATTTTTTAATTGCTCAGGTCATCTTTAGAAACTTGATTTTGAAAAAATAATTAACCATCGCATTATTTTTATACAGTCAGACCTCCGTGTATAACGAACCTCTATTTTGGGAATTTCTCTATTTTAAGAACTTTTTCCTGGAACCAAGCACATATTACTCTTTTCTTCGTAAAATAACTCCAAATTTAACGAAATTTTTCTTCGAAGATTCGATTTTTTTCTCTCCTTATTTTAAAAACATTTCAAGTCATTTTGTAAATTATTCTCTTTTGGCACATTTTATTGATATCAATAACTTTGAACTAGTTTTACAATGTGCCTAACTCATCTAAAGAAACAAAATTGCCGTAATTTTTCAAAAAAAAAAAACTCAAATAAAATTAACAGATTCTATCTGTAATTAAATTTAAGGAAACATGTCGTAGTGTGTGTTTAGATTAATGGTGATAAAATGTAGTATATTTAAATTACTTACAGGCTTAAAATTAGAAAATGTCTTTAAAAAAAAATTCATTCATTTTAATATAAAATATTTTTTTTAATTGAAAATGCATTACATTTCTGGATAATATTTTTCTCTTATTGTTTTCCTAGTGGGTTCCTTTTTGATGGGTAAGATATATAAAAAATGATCTTTCCGATTCTGTAATTATTTTTTGTCTGAGTTTCGTAGATTAAAGTTAGATAATTTTTTTAATAAATTTCCACAATACTCCATCTTAGTTTAACTTGGCAGCGTTGAGAAAGGTATTTAATGTACCAATCTGCTTGAAAAACAGCTTTACTTTTTTTGTTTTGGATTTAAATCCAAGTAAATAGATAGAAATTTGTAAAAAAAAAAATTGTATACATTGTAGAAATTAGATTATTTTTAAGTTGTAGAAATGTAATTATTTTTTAGACAAAGTTAATTAATACAGTCAATAGCGCAACGTTATGAAATTCCAGTTTGGCTGAAAACCGATTTTCGACGCCAACTTTTGTCATTGTTGTAATAATAACATAATTACAACACAATGCAGATATATCGAATTTGGCGCCCAAAACTAGTTTAACGTTTTTAATTAATATCTTTTTAATTAATTGCAATATCGGAATATAAATGGCCAAAACATGCATTGTCATCCAATCTAAACGTGTATACAAAATTTCAGCTCAATGTGGTGAAGATATCAGCTTCAAAATTGAGTTGCAAGATTCCACCCGAACAAATTACATACCTACATACATACATGCAGTGTAAGTTAAATAAAAGCTTGTAAAATTATCAATTAAGTTTGATAAAAGGACTGTATTCCAAGCAAAGCGTTATCTTTTTACAAGTGTACTAATTTAAAAACTGTAACTATTGCGTTTATTATTCTTTCGAAACACACAGAAATTGCATTTTAACCGTTTGTTTACAATGCATTCTAAAAAATTAATTTAATACAAGCAAATTTTTCCAAAAATATGCTTTTATGTCGTATTACATTTGTTAAAAAGTTATTTTTTGGAGAGAACCATGCGTTTAAATAAATTATTGATTGTAAGAATAGTTTTCAGTTAAACAAAAGGGGCGGGGGGATAAGAACGATTACTTATAAAGCGAATTATTTTAAAATATATTTCGGTTTATGTTGTTTGCATTCCATCATATCTGTTCAAAAGGTGGTTATTCAAAGTTTTCTCTCTCACATGCTTTCCAAATTTTCTTAACTAAAATCGTAAATTTTACATGACTTTTGCTTTGCCTCTACGCATGTATATCACATACTTACTGGAAAATTCCAGTTCATGTTATCTTTATTGATTATTCTATTTCAATATTATTATCGTGTTGCTCAAAATAGACAATTCAATAAGTAAATAAAGATGTAAAACTGTTCTAACAACAAAAAAATATGATTGGTTCTATTAATTAGGTACACGAATCACTTTCTTTTAATCATACAGGGTATTTTATGAATTACTTCCATGACGTTTGCTTAAAAGTTAACTTTTAATCGTTTATCGAAAACATGTTACAGTGAGACGAAGCCTTAGATATTATTGACAAATTGTTAATGCAGTAAATTTTAAAATCTCTGTCTTCTTTTCCAGTGCTCTCGCTCTTGCGCTGGGGGATTTCAAACTAGAAAGCTGCATTGTGAAAAGATCTTGGCACCTTTAAGCCAAGCCATTCAACTACCGCCTTCAAAGTGTATCAAAACAAGACCCAAAGCGATAAAGAAATGTAATCTTAAACCTTGTCCACCTCCTCCAAGAACGACCACTACCACCACCACCACAACAACAACTTCAAAACCAACAGTAGATGATGACACAGGAAGATCAACATCAGAACCAGGAGAGCACGTTTTTGTACAGAAGCATCCGAATAGGTAAATAACTTAGAATCTCATGCTTGTGTAATGTATGTGGTTTTTATTTATAAAACCGTTATACGAGGAGTGAGACCCAAATAATAACTAGAATTTATTTTTGTTATTTTTTTATTTTGCATTTTTATTGAACTCTACATTAGTTCCTTTCAAAGTATTGTTCATGAGCATCAGGTCCCTCGTCCCAACGCATTTGTCACAGCTCAAAACAGTTCTGAAAATCTTGAGGAGTGGCAATGTAGAGTTTTCCACTGGCTTCGATTTTGGATTGTACCAGTAGCACCAAGATTTACAATTCTTTTAAAGAAAATTTGGGTATTTCTGCAACTTACACTCTTCAAGTCGTTGCAAACATTCGTGGATCTTTCTCTTTAGAATCTCTGAGAAAATTTTCTCGTCATCTTTGAGCAAGAGAGGAACAAATTTTGTGGACACCTGTCTCATGTGCAAACCTTCGGTTAAAATTCGCATAGACCGTATTCCATGACACATTCAGTCCTTAGAAACTTGGTCAATGGTCTTTTGGTGATCTTCATTCAATGTACAATTGATTTTGACAATGTTTTCGTCATTTCTTTCTGTCAAAGGACGCCCAGGGTATGGTATGTCTTCAGTGGACATGCTGCCAAGTTTGAAACTGGAACACTGGTAGACTTGTGGTTTTTCGAAGCATTATCATTATAGGTTTGCTGAAGCATTTCAACAGTCTAGGATGCAATTTTCAGCAACAGACAGCAAAATCTCACACCCACTCTTTATTCTTTATGGTAGACCATCTCACTAATGACCAAAGGGTTTAAAAAGGGATGCACACAACCGAATACCACAAATAATCCATTTGACTCAGACGAATGCCAGAGCTCACTATCTGTCTCAGTAAACCTCCAACTAACAACACAACTCGTAATTACATAGTATGCTCGTTCAACAGTTCAATTCCGGTTATTTTGGGGTTCCACTTGGGGTATATATAAACTAGCCATTATTTACCCTCTTCACTAGGCATTTTACTGGACTATGATTATACATATTTTTAAGTTATTGATATTTGAAACCTGACAGAAAGTTTTCGATTGTTTTCAAAAACATTCACATATAACCAAATCTGCCTTCTTCTCGAAAAGGATAGAATTTGACTTCTTAAAACAGAGAGAGGTATATTTATCTTTTAAGCACTGGCGTAACTAGTTCTGAGTGGGCCCCGTATCAAAACTCCTTTGGGGCCTTTTTTATAAATGAAAGGCTTGTTTAGTGGTACTGTAGTACACATGTGGAAGCCCTGTTGCTTGGGTGCCCCGTATTATTGATACGGCGGTAGCTACACCTCTGCTTTTAAGCCCCCATTAACTCCTTGGAAGTCTATTTACACTCATGTCCATAAATTAAAAATAATGAAGTTCAGGCAAAGAAAGAGACAGACGCAAAACAAATTTCACTTATTTGTAAAGTCTGTTTATTAAACAAAAGGTAAAGGGCAAAAAAGAAGCTATATGTTTGACATAATTAATAAAAATTGCGATTTTTACTCCCTGGAGCAAATTTCAAAAAAGAACATATTTACAAAAAACAAAATAATATGGTTAGTATGATGGTTAATACGGAATATGTCTCCCGGACGATGCAATACAGGCCTTACAACGCCTACGCATGCTGAGTATCAAATTATCAATCTGATCTTGGGAATATTACACCACTCATCAAGCAATGCCCTCCGAAGTTCCGGAAGACAGGTGGGAGGGGGTTGACGGGCTGCAATTCATCGACCAAGCATATCCCACACATTCTCTATTGGATTCAAATCCGGTGAGTATGCTGGCCAATCCACACGGGTGATATTCTCCGATTGAAGGCATTCGTCTACAATCTTTGCACGGTGAGGACGGGCGTTGTCATCCATAAACAGAAATTCAGCACCCATGGCGCCCCGAAACAAACATACATGTTGTTCCAGAATGACATCCCGATAGATGTGGCCTGTCATCTTTACACTCTGAACATGCAGGTCAGTTCTGGAACCAAGAATAATTCCTCTCCAAACGAGCCATCCTGCACCACCGTAACGGTGTCGTTTAATGGTGTTCTCTTGGTGGTAACGGGTACCTGGCGCTCTCCATAGGAAAGTCCGGCGAGAATCAGACAGCAAACTAAGCCTGAACTCGTCAGAAAACATCACACAAGACCAGTGTTGCGGTGTCCGCAATGCATCCTCTCTACTCCAGGTTAATCGCAGGAGACAGTGAATTGCGGTAAGGGGAACACATCTGATAGGTCTACGAGCATATAGACCAACGTGCCCTAAGCGTCGGTTCACGGTCTACCTTGAAACTGTCGTACCGGTAGCTGAAGAGAGCTGACGAGACAGGTCTGATGCTGTGCTCCGTCTGTTTCTTTTGGCAGTAGCTGCCAAATACCGGTCCTCATTCGGCGTTGTAACTCGGGGGCGACCTGTGCTGTAACATCTACTCACATTACCATCTCTTGGAATCGTTGCCAAAGCCTGGAGATGACACTTTGGGCGATTCCAAGTTTCTCGGATACTTCCAGGTGGGTACGTCCACATCCAGTCGTCCGATAATTCTACCACGTAAAAAATCATCCAAATGCTTCCTTTGTGCCATAACAATGCGGTTATTATACTGAAAGGCTTTTAAAGCGCTTGTGAACAATTTTACTTCTTTGCCACCATTCCTTATATACCCCTCTGTTACACTCTCGTCATTGTGACGTACTATCCGCACCATCTGGTGGTTTCCTGTAATTTGCATATTCTTCTTCAAGATGTGTGTGATAATTCTACAGGTGAAATTTTTATTTTAGAGTTCAATTTCTGTGTGATTCTGAATTATCCTTAATTTATGGACATGAGTGTATTTCCACAAAACCATTTGTTAGTAGATCTCTACTCAATATTAGAAACCTTGCTACCAAATTTCAAGTATACTAGTCTAATAGTTCTGGTAAACTGACATCACTTACTTTCATTTCTTACTTTTTTAAGGTAAAATGCAAGAAAAGAGAGGTTTGGTTAAACACATTTTTCAGAAAGTACATTATCCTTATGAAAACACTGCTACGGTATGTCTCTTCGTATAATAGCATATAACTGTGGAGTAAGGAAGAAATTTAATTTATGATTAACAATGATTAAGAATGCATAGTTCAGTGTGCCTTTGCAACTTGTAAGAAGGGAATATGCGATAAAAAATATTTTTAATCCCAAAATGATGAATTCTGCATAAAAATGGATGGCTCTTCGTTATTGGTTTGCAGTAACATATTCACTTATCTCCATTTGGATATAATTTGCGGTAGTACATCCTCCTCATATTGATTAAAGTTAAGATTGCGCTTATTAGATTGATATCCACGGGAATCTTAAGCGCAGCATGGCTAGGAGAAGCCCAAAAAATTAGATACGAAAGGATTTCAAACAGTTGTTTGCAATAGTTTACTTTTATTAAGATAAACGCTATAAATTAGTTCACGATATGTAGACAAGACAAACTAAAGGGTAATAATCAATTGGTACTTATTTGAAATGAGGTGCAACTTCTCAACTTTGCCAAAGAAAAATCCTCCGAGACCTTGCAACTTATAAATGACTGCGTAAATATGAATCAGGCACTAATTAATGTGGCTATATCACCTATTAACATCTCTATAATCTCACTGGCTATCTATATACTGTTTGGTAGTGACATTACTTTTTTAGAGGAACTGTACCAGCTCAAAGTGCCAATTTAGCTGGCTGGAAGAAAACCCGAATTAGAGAGGATAGACCTTGTGGTCAGCCCAATTTTAACGCTTTTACTTCAAACTGTTAATCATACCAAGCAGGGCTATTGACATTTGAGTTCCCTTACAAAAGAATTTTCAAAAAAATTCTTTTTATACTCGTATAGGAAACAAACTTGTATCAAGGCACAACACATTTTTCTTATTTAATTATTATTTCCAAATGCGTCATTTCAAAATAATCATTTTTTTCTACTTCAGGCGTGTCACTCTAAAAGCATCGGGACAAGCCATCCTGTTCAAAGGCTCCAACGCCAAATTCCACTGTCCCGTGAACTCAACCTCCAACTCCAGTAAAGTATTGTGGTTCAAAGGACACTTACGCATTCCTCCCTCCACCACCAATGGTTGGCCTCGGGTGTCGGTGTCCGGCAAAGGGGCTCTCCGGATCCATAAGCTCATTTTCGCAGATTCCGGGACGTACACATGCTTGGCCGGGGCTTTTCGGAGCGACGTGAATGTTCAAGTGAAGCCTCTTCCCACAAGGCAGCCAGATAATACTTTGTATTCAGACACAAGTAAGAACACAGAATAACTTGGTGACCTACTTGTTCTATTATTATTACAATTTTTATCTCAGTAAAATAAAAATAAAACGCTTTCTTTCAGACAAAAAATAAGATCAAAATTTACAGGTGCCTTTAGTAAAAATTCAGGATGTTCCTTGAGATTGGTCTTCTTTCCTTTAAAACTGAAAACACTTTTCTTTCAAAGAAAATGAATAATTCACGAATAATCTTAACTATTTTCACGAGATATCCATGCATATAATATTTTTTAAATGTAGGTATTTTTATCTTACCTGTGGGAGTTGAATGAATGCCATATTTGTGCGTCAATAAATAAAGTTATTCGATTCAGCATCAACAACTGTTACATCTATCAGAAAAATTAATTCTGTATTTATGGTTGCTGCACATTGTCTCATTCCCTGATCAGGCACATTATCATCAAGGAATGAATCGGCAAATATACTTTTTTTAGTCTTGGCTCTCTTGAATCTGCGCCATTCTCGTAGACGTTCCTTGAAACACACTTTTTTCAGTTGTTTCCGTTGATTTGATTATTTCTGTGCCACACGAACGTTCTTGAGTGTCAGATCCTGGATACCGCTAAGATCCAATTGGACGATATGTATATCATTCTGGACCCATTCATTTCACATTTGTTTATCAAACAAGGGACCACAACCAATGAGAGCAGAAAAATCGTGGAACAATGAATTACATTTCCTGTAAGCCACGGTCAAGTGGCCATGGTAGCCTATTGGTTATAGTCCCGACTCGAGGACAGTGTGTCGTGGGTTCAAGCTCTGATGTTACTGAAGACCCACCGTGAAGAGGAACTGATACACGTGAAATCTGTCTGCGCTTGAAACACTCACATTGGTTAGGTGTGGTAGTTTGGAGAGGAGAGTGCCTGCTCATTTGTCATCATCTTCCCTTGACCAAGGTCTAAAATTACTAGTTCCGTTACCAATAGTCCTCGTGTTGCTTTTTGTGCGATGTTCATAGAAGGTCATTCATCTTGACCTGGTCAAATTCAGATACGTGTTGCTAATAATGCCTCCTTTTTTAAATGAATAAATTATAGTTTAAAAAAACTTCAAAAAAGCACCCTTTTATAGCTAATTAAACTAAGTTGTAACTTCATCTCTTAGTCGCCAAATCGGAAAATGTGATCTGAAATTTATCGCCAGATGCGGGATGGGATCTAAAAATGGGAAATCGTTAATCCTGATGATCCTGATCAGGATAATGGAACAAAATTATTAAATTATTGTATTGTCATCGGTTCTGGACTAGTGAGCAAAACTTTTAACTAATCTGACCTTTTAAAGTGGGTAAAAATTGAGTTAAAAATTCTGTTACGTTCAAGTGAGGCTTTTAAAAGTGTGTTAAAAAATACCACAAATTTCTATGAAAATAATTAATGCACGAATACGATATATTTCCTAATGAGAAAGTCCTTTGTAATCTTCTGTTTTAAATAAACTGTAGGTAACATTGTTCTGTCGTAATTCAAAAAGAGCTGAAATACTAATGTTTCGCATATCCACGAATGTTGTACCTTTCATGTAAATTTTATGGGGGGAGGGGGTTATCGCCTTTATGGTATCACAATGAATGGACTACAGTGTATACAGTAACAAATTTATCATCTCCGAAGTGTTCAAAGAAACAGAACCTTGAAAGGAATAACTCATATTTTTTTATTAAGGAAAACAATTTAACAAACTCAACTTTCCTGTGAACATTCATGCTGTTTCTATTTAAGCTGCAGTAACGTTTTATCAATATACAGTGCATACTTTTTGAAAATATTGTTTATTTATATTAGTGTTGTCTTCCAGTTTTATTTTATATAGTAGGTTCTTTTAAAAAAATGATGAAAGACTTTTCGTTTGATTAAAGATGCCTAATCGTTCAACTCTGTATAGGTTCCACTTCCTTTTTCTCAACGACTCCTGCCCCTGTGGTGGACAGTCGGCATCGCAACATGACGAACCGATCCGCCCTGCCTCAGGTCCGCCATTTCCTTGTTAACATGCGGCATTTCGCAGAAGAACGCATCAAGTCAGATCCTGTGGTCCTCGAATATGAATGGATTGTGGGAGAATGGTCGAAATGTTCCCACTCTTGCGGTGAGACTGGAATGCAGGTAAAATACATTAATGTTCATAATTCTTAGAAAGAGTGATCAACATTTAAATTTTTATAAAGAAATTAAATATTATTATACAGTAGAACGTCATTTATCCGAATCAATTGGGACCGGACACCGTTCGGATACGCGATTGTTCGGATAACCGAAAACCGAATGCGATCCATGCAGTATATGATACTGGACATTATACGAATATGGAAAATCTTCACATGCGGGAAACGTGCTTGAAGAAAAAGCCAAATAGGTGCAAAATGTCGCAATTTTACCTTGATTGTGGAAAATAATAACTTATTTTTCGATTTACCACTGTACAACTTCGTTTTTTCACTGCAAGGTCTCTGACAGGGTCGGATTCTTCTTGCACGGAAGTCACAATCTCGTCATCATTTAGCATTTTAAATTCACAGTCTTCTGCATCGCATGCCATCCAGGTTTCTACATCAACAAAACTCAACAAAAGAGCACGTATAGACCCCTAACTTGGAAATAAACTGACCTAATATTCCGCGTTTACCAAATCACACAACTGAAATTCCCCAAATATCCCTCACCTTTGGTTTTCCCGTCACTTTTGGCCTCATAGAAAATAAATGTTGAGTATTGCACTGTTCGAAAACGTATCCGGACTTTGGTTTGAATATTTGACGCTTCGGATAATAAACGTTCGGATAAACGACGTTCTACTGTATTAGAGATTATTTATACATTTATATGGTATTAGTTCTATCTTATTTAATCGCATGTTTTCTTTAAAAATGAAATTAAAAGTATTTTTAATTGCATGCACATATCATAGTTAATTAATTAGTCTAGTGGTTATGTTTACGAGCGTTGTTAAGTCGCGGGTTAGAGTCCTGATGTCACTGAAGACCCACCGTGTAGAGGGATTGAGGCAGGTTAAATCTGTCGAGGCTCAAAGTCCTCCCGTAGTTTGGAGAAGGGGGTGCCACAGCTCAGATGTCGTCACCTGACAATGGTTCAGATTTATGAGGCCATCGCCAAGATCCATCATGTTTCTTCAAAGTGCAACTGTAACAAAAAACTCATTCACTAGAGTTAGTTAAAAGAACAAGACTCAAATTTTGAACAATATGGTTTGAAAGTAAAAAGTCTTAATGCTAAATCGAGTTTACACGTTTGTTACTCACACATTCAAAGTGTAAGAATAGACTGGTTTTGTCACAATTTTTAACTGCTATTCAACAACATTGTCTTCTATTCAGCGTACTCCAGATTTTTTTCAAAACTATCTGAAATACTTTTCATGATTTTACAACGTTTTTTTTTTTTGCTACTGACGCAATGACATCTGTTAAATGAACATCTACATAACTGAAAAATCTAGAAAATAAATGCCAGTGTGATGGAGAAAAAGGATGATTTCTCGTAATATTTAATGATGAGTACCTTCATCAGTTTTGGAGCAGCGGACATCCATCCATGTGTGCAAGTTGTTTATTAACCACTCGGAAACCAATTTAATATTATCTTCTAGGACAGATTGTGATAAGCGTTGCGGCCACTTTCATCAATGTTTGGGGGGTTAGAATAAAGATCAGCCATAATCAGAACAATTCAAATTTATTTTTCTTTCACTTCATTTTAGCAACCCAGGGTAGGAAAAGCACGCTTCTATTAAGTATAGGAGTAAAAACAAGGTAGAAAAGATTCTTAATATTAAATTATAATTCAATTAACTTACTCTTAGAACGTTTTGGTTATCTATGGTCTAAATTACCGTAATTCCGTTCTCAGCTATTCGACCTCTGGTCGTTATTAATCCAATCCAACTAAATGGTCGATTAGCAAGCTTTATTTATTCATCAATTAATCGACGATCAACTTTCGACTAGTTTCCGCTAACCACTAACTACTAACAACTAACTCCGCGTACCTAAAAGTTCATGCTTAAATATCATCCTACATTTACATAAAATCATGTCTTCTTCTTTGGGAGAAAATTTTCAATGAAACAGCATTTAAAAGAAATAGTTTTCCCCAAGAGGATTAGTAAGAAGCTCGCGAATAGACCCGTTACAAGATGACTTTATGTAAGAGTCCTCCCTGTTTACAAAATTAAAAAAGACTATATAAGCTCTTCTCTCTCTCTCTCTCTCTCTCTCTCTGTCTACTAAAAACTTAACTCACGTTTCCTATTTCTGTATCAGAGCTTTTAATGCATGTGCTATTTAATTGAAAAAAATAAGAAATCTAGGACTTAATTGCTGGGATTAACTTATCTTATACATTTACTTCTGTATAATTCTGAATATTTGGATTTTAAGAAACATGCAGTAGACCAGGGGTCGGCCACCTTATAGCTGTGGGGTACCAAACTAATCTGCCATTATGCTTCAGGATGCCACACTGTTGGAAATATTTAAAACATTCAATTCCCGCTGTAATATATGCAGAGTTAGAGAATAGAGTTAAAGAATATTGATTTAGAAGTTTATTATTTATTAATTTTGCATCATTCAAAGAAGATTATTATCACAAAAATAAACAACTTGTGAAATATAGCTATTTTTCATCCCAAATACAAAATTTAAATTATGCATATGTTGTGTATCTTTTAAACATGTTTATTTTAAAATAGGAAATATAAGTACTCCCTTTCAATATAGTTGAATAAAAAATAAATATTTTAATGCGAACCTAATCCCTAGTTAATTTAATATTGCAATATCAAGGGTATAATTTGTGATTTTCAGTTTGACAGGATTCTGAGCATTCATTTGTTAAATAACTTTTTTGAGAACTCAGAATACTTTTCATACGAGAAAAAAAAATTTGTTCACATAAATATGTAGAAACGAAAGCGGAAAGCACAGTATATAAAATTTTCTTCAAACAATTAAATTCCACCAGCAATGACATACAATAGTAGCTACCGATTTATCGTTTGAGTTATCTTGCAAAATTTTATCATTCCGTAAATGTTGCTTTCCAAAATTCTGAAGATGTGAGTCCAATAAACACCATTAGAAAATTATCAACTTTTATCCACTCAAAAATTTATTACCACTCACTGAGTACGTACAAAACGTGACACGCGTGTTATAGGTTGCCGACCCCTCCATAAGACATTCTCCGAAGAGAATAATATGAGACCATGAACTCATATTTAGATAAAGAATGGCCAACATAAAGAAAAATAACTGGTTTTCTGCGTTCATTGCAGAAATAAGAAGTGTCATTTTGTTTATTTTTTTCTTATCAATATTCTATCAACTATGAAGAATTCTGCATTCTTCCACTTTTGTCTTGATATTCTTGAGCGATAATTTGTGTTCCATTGTTGGTAGCATTTATAATTATTATTTGTAGCACATAATGAGGATTATTTATAAAAAAGCACAAAGAGAACAGACTGTAATCAATAAAAATTTATTTTCTATACTCATTTGTTAAATATAAATGCCGTGCTTTGGGATATGGGCACACCTCGAGTTCAATATAAGTAATCTCATGTCACAGTGTAACGGGTCTATCCACATTTTTCCTAACAATCCCCTCTTGGGAAATTACTTTCTTTAAATATTTTTGAATTGAAAACTTCCTCCCGAAGAAGAAGACGTGATATATGTAAATTATGTCGTGTATTCAAGTGTTAGCTTTCGGGTTCTAGAATGAGAGAGAGGTTAGAAGCTAAAAGATAGCGGTGAAGATTAACATAAGATAACGTAAAGCTAGACGAGAGCAATTCGCAGATTATTTCATTAATATTGACGATTTGGTCAATTAGTTTGGTTAAATTGGATTCGGTCGATTTGGGTTTGATTACTTTAGAAATTATCTTCAAATATAAGAAGGTGTATTGCTTGGAAATGCTAACTGTAAGTGATCCGATTTATTATTATATCTTCAGTTATCTCGTCTACTTCGCTATTGCTCCCATATTTATTAATTGGCGCATTTCTTAACTTGGGTTGTTGAATTTGTGTCGTTGTTGAGAATAGCAAATAAATAGAAATTTGACTATGGCTAGTTTTCCTTTTAACTCTCGTACACTGATGGCTGGAGAAACCCAACCCTCATTACAACAGCAGAAATAACCGTATACAGGGTGTTGCCGAACTCGATCGATAAATTCAGAGGGAAAATAGTAGACAGCATGGGGATGACAAATCAACATAGAACATGGGGTCGCAAACCCCGTTTAGTCGAAGTAATTCACAAAAACAGTTATGAAGGGTGTAATGTCGAGTGGAATGAAAAGAGGCAATAAGAGGTAAGAAATACATTTATTAGACGTAAAGCATGTTTTTATTAAGAACAAGGCATCACAGCTCGTCAGAAGTACAACTACAAGTGATTGCCACAGGAATTGTTCGAAGTTGCTGTCACGTAAGTCGTAGAACAGCCGACACCGACGAACGTAGAATTGTCGGACGCGTTCATGTTGGCGTGCTGACGATATCAGCTGAAGCGACGACAATCCGTACCGTGAAATTCTCCACTGTAGCCACCGGCGTCTGATACACAAGGGATTTCAGGTGGCTCCAGAAGAAGAAATCTAAGGGATTGAGGTCCGTAGAGCGTGGAAGCCAAGCAACAGGACTGCCGCATCCAATCAATCTCCTGGTATATGTAGCATGGAGGTGGTAATGCACCAAAATTAAAAAATAGGCTGGTGCACCATTGTGCATGAACCCCACGCTTTGGCTCGCAGTGGCTAGTTTGCCCTGCAGCAATTTCGGGTGGACTTGTTGTAGAAAAACAAGATACTTTGTGCCATTGAGGTGTTCCGGCAGTATACGTATATCCCCGTATTTGTTTAGTCACTCCCCTCGTCTGGCTCATAATCCCTCCCGGTGGCTAGTATTCTCGCTGTTTTTACTAACTAAACGTGATTTGTGACCCCACATTCTATGATGATTTGTCCTCCCTATGCTGCCTACTGTCACCCCTCTGAATTTGCCAAACGAATTTAGAAACACCCTGTATACTTCTCATACGAGTTAATTTCATCCACACAACATCGCATCTACTTCTCAGCTGAATAAAATAATCAACAGGTGGTTAGAAATTAACAAATCTCAACAGCTGGATTTCATTATGAATATTTCCTCAGCTAAGCGACCATTTGAACTAAGAATGATTTTTAAAATTTTATAAATACAAATTAAATATATATTAATTCTTATATATATATATATATATATATATATATATAATTTGCTAACATACTATAAATAAAATTTATTTTAATGAATGTCATTCTCAGTTTGCTGAAAACTGAAAAGGTAATGTATATAATAAATCAGATATCGAATTAAGTACGATGTTTTTGGAAAGCATTATTGTATTCCGAATTCACTTGAAATTTTCATTTTCTAGCTGAGGACAATAGAGTGCCGTGTAACAGTGTTAAACAATGCCACGCGTCACGTCCCAAAAGGTCTATGCGTAGACGGAGGACTTCCCGAACCACCAGCCGTACGCTCCTGCCAGCTCGATCCTTGTCCGGAATGGATTACTGGAGATTGGTCAGAGGTGATTTTCTTTTCTCTTTTAGGATGGCTCATTTTATACTTTTGAATTAGAATTAAATAGTTCGGTAATTTAAAAAAAAGTTCATGGGTTTTATTAAAATTGTTCTTGGTCTAATAATTAAAGATTAAAATTAACAACAGAGATATTAATTTAAATTTATACTTAGTAGATAATACAATTGGAAAAAAAGTTTGGAAAGTAAATGTAGTCCCTTTTTGTCACTCAAAAACTTTATTGCCGGAAAAAAAAATTACTACATGGCTTCATGAAGTAAGTAGAAGCTATACACTATGTTCTACTTTTTAACACATTGTCACTACCATCAATGACGTATGCGTCATAGCATGCAATCAGTTTGAAGAAACCACTCTAGTAAAACGCAGAACCTTGCAATGACAGGAATTGTCGCATAAAATAGAGCGCAAGGAATAGAATAAGGAATTGGAATAGAGTGATTTTCAATGCAAGAAGCAGGTGAACTTCCATCTCTAAATATGTAACACAAGCGACCGACTATTTAACGAGACATGACCACTTCCACATACACGGTTGGTAGGCATTCATGTATGACGGACACGCTAGACCCATGTCTCCATTTATATCGTATAGCATCGCATACTTAAACTGGTGACCACGTTGTCAGGACTCGTTTGCCAGCCATCGTGATTTGTACTCAAACAACCTCGGTCACGCCGGTCTGCTGCTGATAACTCTTCGACATTCTGCACATGCGTCATTTCTCCTTCACTGACGCTTCTTTCGTCTTTGAAGCAGCAACGGATGTAATTTCTTACGGTGATCTTTTTTTTTTTCCACCTGGTGTACCAACTTTCCTTTAAAAAAAATGACATATCTCATTTGATTCACTCCCCCTCGTAGATTAATTAAATATTAATATTCCTAAAAAGGATCTCTTGAAATTATGAGGAATTCTAAACTATATCCAATGCTGAGTGGCATTTACATTTGAATGTGCATATATTGTTTTGAACTATAACATATTTATCCGTAATTATTGCAGTTTTCCTCAAATCTTTATTTGATGTGAATAAATACTTGTGTGCAAGCAAATATAGATTTAAAAACATTTCTATACAAAAATAAATTTTTTTTAGCATTTGTTTTACCCAACTAAATAATTATATTTTTTAAAGTATTAATAATTTTTTTAAAAAAAACTAATTCCTTTAAGACGATTATTTGGAATTGTTTTATAAATATTTGATCATTTATCCTAAATTATAATAACTTCATTTTTGATCTTCCATGCTTTTATGTCGAATGGTGTAATAGGACAAAATACTAAAATTAAATTGGTAAAAATTATATTTTAATCACATTAATTATATATAGAGATAAAATTATTTGAAAACTGAGAATAAAACTAGTAGTAAATAGTAAGATAGTAAAATATTCTCTGAACATATATATTTCTATCGGTAAATAAACTACTCTTATATACTTGTTAATTTTTCTTCTACTTGCAGTGCAGTATTGCTTATC
>BMAO01007049.1:0-28476 GCA_019973975.1 Trichonephila clavata | reverse complement strand
CACACTATATACACTGGTGTGCAAAAATTAAGGACGAGACGGTTTTTTCAATATAACTTTGTACAAAAGCATTCCAAATCAACACATTTAATACCGTAAGATCCCCAATACGTAAGGACATGAGTAATGTAAGCAACACTTACTAAAAGAGAAATCAGAGGGATAAAAAGAAGCTTTATTGAAAAGTAGCATGGAGCGCAATGCGACTGAAGGCCGAAACATCCTGTGATGGGTGTCCAGCAAGAAATATCCGGTCTTTAGTAGGGGATATGATCTCCCTGACTGCTAGGCAGGTTTCACAGCGTCTGCCCATGCTGAGAATGAGGGTGTCAATGAGTTGTTGAGGCATTGCTGCCCATTCGTCTTGCAGCGCCAATCGAAGCTCCGGAATCGTTACTGGTGGTAAGGTACGAGCTGCCAAGCGTCTGCCTAGAAAATCCCATACATGCTCGATGGGATTGAGATCCGGAGATCGTGCCGGCCAATCCATTACGTTCAATATCCTCACTCTCTAAGAGCTGTTCGGCAGCTACTGTGCGATGACATGGTGCATTGTCGTCCATGAAAAGAACTGCGGACCCATAGCGCCTCTAAAAGACGCACATATGGAAGAAGAATCTCGTTACAATAACGGGTCCCGTTGACTGAACCTGCGTCGAAGATGTGAAGGTCTGTACGACTACCAAGCATGATGCCTCCCCAAACGAGAACACCGCCACCTCCATACCTGTCCCTTTCAATGATGTTCGAGGGATGATTGCGGCTTCCCCGCTCTCTCCAGATGAGTATGCGATGAGAATCGCTACTCAGACTGAATCTGCTCTCATCTGTAAAGAGTACTCGTCCCCATTCATTGTATCTCCAATTCCGGTATTCCCGGCACCAAGAGAACGCCTTCTCCGATGGGCAGGCGTTAGAAGTACACACCGTACAGGGCGTCGTGCAAACAGACCACCACCGTGCAGTCTTCTGGCCACTGGTAAAACGCGATATCGGTCGTCCAGTCGCCTGTGTCGTGTGTCTAGCGATTTCTCCCGCTGTCTGCCGCCTGTTTCTTTTGGCCTGTAAGGCAATATACCGGTCATCTGCGGGTGTGGTTCCTCGTGGACGACCAATACTGAACCCCCGGATAGCTGTTCCTGTAGTTTGAAATTGTCTCCAAAGTCGTGAAACGATGCTGTGAGCAATTCCGAACTCTGCAGCCACACTTGTCACACTGCATACTTCCTCCAACTTCCCAATGATTCGACCTCGGTAAAAGCATCCAGATGTCGTCTAACAGATTGATTATTCGCCATTTCTTGCTGAGGCAGCAACTCGGTGTGATTTTAACTGCTATACTGTGTGCAATCTCTTTGCCAGAAATACTAATCTTACACCGACAACATGCTTTACTACTCAGACACTCCCCCATTACGTCTACCTGCATATCTGCGCATGTGCTACCGTACATCACCTCACTTAATCTCCTGATTGGTCTTTCTGTCCGCTCTGCCTCTTCGTTCAGCTGATATGCTAATTTTTTGACTTCGTCTTAATTTTTGCACACCAGTGTAGATGTTGAATATTTGACACGTAATTATACGATATTACATAAATATACTGTATTGTATAAATTAAAAGCGTCGGCTGTTTGGCATACTTGGTTTTGGCATACTTGTAGGCTTGTACGTTCAAGGTTGTACAGTCAAGTCGTGGAGTGTCATGATGCAGAAAATCGACAGTGTCCATGTCGATGATTATGTGGCATGTTGAAGATCCCTAGATGGCATGTCTGGCTGGATGCTATCGGCAGAACTAATTTCCTCGAACGATTTCGCGCCGTCAGAGCTCAAGTTCCTATCTTGGGGCAGGAAACTGGGAGTCAAAATTACATTTTGGTAGTTGATATTCCGCCTATATGGTGTTGCACTAAAAAGTGATACCAGTTCCTCAGGAATGTACTACGTTTACAATGGCAAATACCAATCCACAGTCCTGTTTGGAATAGAAAATAAAAATTAAAATCTTATTCTAAGTAAGCAATAAGAATGCAAAAAAAAAAATATATCGAAACTTGAATGAAAATTAAAAGGTGTCCCTTTATTCTTGGAATATAAAAAAAAATAATAATTTAGCATTCATATCCTGCTGGGTATTTCAAATTAAACACAAACAAATAAACATGAGAGATGTGAATTGACACAAAAATTAGTCCCGCAAATTTTAGTAGGGTTTTTAATGTCTGGAAAAGCAATTATTTTGTTTTACGTATTATTGTTTAATTTCAAAGGTTCCAATTTCAGTTAAATTAATTATTTTTGTTTGTTATAAAATCAAACGTATATTACCTGTTATTCTAAGTACAACATATATACACAGAAAAAGATTTCACATTTATAACATGCATTTTTCAATAATACTGAAAGATGTATAATTGCTTAAAAAAGCCTAATTATCTCGAATAAAGAAGTTCTCATATCACAAATTAATTAACCTCATTGAAAGAAAAATCCATATTTTGAAATGTGGATTTGTATTCTAAAATTCTTATAATTTTTATACTTTGCTTCTTTATAGAATAATTATTAATTTATATACATTTAAGGAGTCTCAGGGGTGTTAAATTTGTCTCGAGGAGGGAAAATGTAAACAATTTTCAAACAGGTATACTTTTAAATTTTTTTTAAATAAAAATCGAATCTTTTACATGTTATTTAAAAAGGATTCTGGTTTCAAAAAATACAAAATTTTTGAAATATAATCATAATTTTTAAAATTATAAGCATGTGCAAATATGAAATAATTTTGTAATAAATATTAAGTAATTTTTGCGTCACGCACACTATTTTCCAAAATAGTAGCCTTTGATGCATAAAACTTTATAGAATTATAAAATGTATCATGCTCTTTAAGCCCTAGTAAATTAAGAATAATATATCTTTTACTAATATATTTCAAAATATTTGAAAAATATTAAAATTTTCAAAAAAAAATTAAAAATATAATTTTTTTTTATTTTTTAAAAAATATAATTTATATTTCGATTTATTTAAATTTACTACGGTGTAATAATTATACATTTAACTTTATAAATAAATTTATTGCAAGCAATTAAAGCTAATACTTTTGAAAATAGTATGCGCGCAGTAAAACTTAATATTTCTTATTTTCATATGCTTATAATTTTTAAAATTATGATTACATTTTAAACATTTTACATTTTTATGAAGACCCATTTCTTTATAAATAAAGTGTAAAATATTCGAATTATTTAATTTTGATTTCAAAGATTTATATGTATTTGAATATTGTTTATATTTTTAGCCCTCAGAAAATGTTAACACCCCTGAGACCTCTTAAATATATAGATATGACAATCTATACAATAAAACAGAGTACGAATGAATATAGGACTTACCAATTAAATATAGACTCATTTGTGAACCCTATGTAGATTATCAATTTTATTTTTCTCCTTAGTTACTCTGGGTTTTTTTTATTTCGTTAAGTAGAGATAAGCAAACTTTTTGGATTGACTTACACAAAGGGTCTTCAATCATTATCAATCATCCTCGTCAAGACCTGCATATCATTTCCTAACTTTTACAAAGATGTATAAAAAGTTTTGTGTGGATTTGTTGAACTTTCTATTCTATGTAAATGATTTCAATGAAAAATTGATATGCGCCAACAAATTTTTATCTGTATATTTACTACGGAAATTGTTTGTGCTTAACAACATGTATTAAAAACTCTGATAAGTAAAGAAATGTATTAATACTTTAGTGCTTATACACAATATTGCAACACTACGAACTATTAGATGACATAAAAAAAGATGAATGAATTTTTAATGATAATAAATAGAATTTAAAAAGTAGTGATGAAAAATATATCAGGTTTCATTACACAAAAATTCCGATTAATTTACTTTTTTCAGCAAAATTATTTTTAAAAAGACAAATATTAGTTAATTTAAGAAATTTATTATCAAAACAGACAAGGAAAGGTTATTATCAGGTGATTAAAATCGAAAGTATTTATTAAATTCATTAGTATTAAACGTATCATTTGTAGAATAAAGATTTTTTAAAGTGCATTCTTTCTTTATCTGGTAAATTAATATACGTCGAGAAAGACAGTATATTAATATCTTACAAATAGAGGCTACTTATTAAAATGAGAAAGAAATTTTATTTTTGTTGAATAATCTTTACTCGAAACTTTTAAAACTGTACCGAATTTACTCGAATCTAAGCCGCCATCGATTCTAAGCCGCACCCCAAATTCTCAAAGTATTTTTGGGAAAAAATTGTCGTCAGTTCTAATTCGTACTCCAAATTTTTTATACATTTTTGGGAAAAATATATAAAATGTGTATAAAAGATTTATCCACATTCGAGACTTCAGAATTTAAATTAAATTAATGAGAAATAAAAAGTTAAGAATCGATATATTTTCCAGTATAAAAAACTTTCATATACATACATAAACCTATAATTTAACTATGTTTGAAACTCATAACTAACTCATGTTTCGAAAACGATTCATCGCTCCCATTGTAACAGCTGACTTCAGCATTGGTGCTGGCGTCTCCATTTTGAGGCACGGTGTCGTCTTCCGTGCCATACAATGAATTTGTTATGCATCATTTTTTAACAATAATTATATTATCGAAAGTATAAAATAATTATTATAGACTATTGAACACTGCATCCAAGTGCCTGAATGAACGGTTTAGTTTTTCCATTTGGAAGGAGGGAAATTCAATTTTCTCCATCGAACAACTGTTTTGCCTTCGATTCTAAGCCGTACCCAATTTTCAGTAGCATTAACACTGGAAAAATAGTGCGGCTTAGATTTAAGTAAATACGGTATTTATTTTAATCACATTTTTAAACAATATATATTTCATAAATCTTTTAATTTATGTATAAAATATTTAAATACTAATTAACACACTTATATAAGTGGTAAAATCATTGCATTGCATTGATTGCATGCATTGCATAATTTGGTTGTCAAATGTAATATATCATTAACATTTACTAGGTATAACCTGGGTTTGAACCTATAAGAAAGCATGGATGTTTGCAAATGTAAAGTGCTTGTGCAACATAGGAGCACTCTATATATTCGGCGAGCAGAAATTCTCTGGAAATTGGGTGACGAAACCAAATCGTACCTTCACCAGCATGATGATGAAAGGCAGCAGCCAAACGATAGACGAAATCTAGCTTTTATTGACACAATGAACTTGATTGGCAAAAAAAAAAAAAAAACCTTAAAGATGTTATTTCTAAATATATATAAACCCCTATAATACTGGCTAAAAATATCAATCGAATCACTTAGAATTAAAAAAGGAATTTATGTAACTCAAATTAATTTCAAAATTGTGATCGTTAAAACCTAAAACACAGTGTTTAGTGTTATACACATCGTTCTTGTGACACCTCGAAATAACAAGTGAATATTTGTCGCAAAAGGGTGCTAGTGTGTATAGAGCTTAGATCAGGGGTACTCAACCTTTTTTTCCCGCAGGAATATATACATATGCCAATTATTTCACGCGCCGCATACGAGAATTAATGGGTGGTAGGACACAATTAAACCAAGGATTGGAGATTAAAAGTGTGGAAATTTGATCGAAATATTCACTCATTGTTGGCTTTTATTTCAATATTTTATTAATCTCTCTATCAAATGGACACAAAAAAATTGGTTTTATGTATTCTTTACTAAGTTATGGCATACTTTCGATTTCCTTTTATCCATGACCACGTCTCTTGTTTATATTCTGCCATACAAGTAAAGTTCTCAGGTAGTTTTATAATCAGATAATTTTCGTTATAGACAAAAAAGCTCGCTTATTTCTATTTCAAATATTAATTTATCAAGTGTTAACTATGTTAACAAATAGTTTTAATTTAATTCCGGACTGAAATCAGTACTAGTTTGTTATAATTCATTCAGACTAGACTGTGTATTTTTTTTCAAATTTATTTAAATCTTTTTTTTTTAATTTTACCAAAGCATATAGTTCTTTTTATAATTAAAGATCAATTTAGATTTTTTTTTGTTAATAATATTAATAAGTATGAATCTTATATCAGCCAAATATATAAAAACTTAAAATAACCAAAGGAAAAAGACGATATTCGAAATTAATTCGAAACGATGTCAAAATTCACTTCAAACACCAACTTCTGTGACAGAACTGAAATTCTAAGATAGTACACAAGGCCAATAATCTGACATTAGTGTGACATTTTTTCCAACCCGAAGCAAGTTGCAATTCAACACACAAGTTATGTTTCCTAAATTATTACAGAAATTCATAGTAAAAGCTATTCACTCGCTGCTGGTATCAAACACAACCATTTGTGGAGTACTCTGTAAAAATTGAATTTTTATGCACTCTTGTAAAGAAAGATATGGAACTGTTTTCGCAAGTTTTCAAGAGGAGGTAAAAAGTCCCAATGATATAAATAGCAATCTGATTATAGACTTCTTATCTATCAAACCTTTTTCTGTTTTGCTAAGCCTGCTAATAATTGAAAAAAATATTTGACCAATGAATACATAATTCATTGATAAAAATCAAAAGAAAGAAACATGCTTGAAATTTCATGTGAAGCAGCTAGAGGCGCTCACATAAATTCGATGATTGTTTAAAAAAATAAAGTCACTGATGAGTCTCAGATATTGGTATTTTCAAAAGAAAAGACATTCATGTTTATATTTTAGGATTAGTTAGTTATTGATATCCTTAACTTAAAGAGAAGTATTACTAAAGTACTATCAGAATTGTGTCTGGGAATTAGGGCAGCCGACAGTACGGTCCATCAGTAGAGCTAAGCGAATGTATTGATGCGTGGACCAAGAATTTAAACATTTGGAACCTTGAAGAGGCATGCTGCTCTAATGATGTGGGAACGATCAATTAGTGAATGCAAATTGACATTTATTCCCATACAGAGCTATGACGACTAAAATCATTTCAATTTTTAGCAGAAAATAACATGAATCTTATGTCAAAATTGAAAAAGAAGAGTTATTGAGTCATACTGGAATGAAAGTGATTTGGTAAACACAAGTAAGGAAACTGGATTGACAGGAATAGCAGAAAAAACATAATTTTTGCACAAATGCCATAAAAGCCAATGTACCAGGCACTAAAAAAATGAAAACTGAGATCAAAGCCATCCTAATGTATTTTTCGGCAACCAACAAAGGAAAACTTATGCATGAAAGAGGAATCGCTCTGATATGAACAAAACAGCAATGATCAAAAATGAAACATGAATATCACAGAGTTCCCTAACAATTCATTGCTGCATCAAGTTATTGAAAGAATATTCTGTTTGTGCATCAGCATTTACCATCAGATTCTACACACGACAGATGCACAGTAGGCAAACTCAAAACTCTATTGAAAGTGCGTATAGCTGCATCTGCCAAATAAAGTGTTTGTCTCCAAAAGAAATCTTGAATTAGTTGCGAAAAATGTAGTTCAATAACATAATTTGAGTCATGCAATCTCGAATCTTCTAAGTATAAATGAAAGATTTAAATATTGTTTTGGAAACAATAAAACATTTCTCAAAATAATGCATTCACTAAAAATAAACACTTCCAGTATAGATACTAACTATTGTAATGACTTTAATCAGCGTATCAAAACAATTTATTACAAGGAAAATGAACTTGAATATTTTTACACTCGTTCCGAGATTGGAATCACAGTCTCTTTTACAGTAAAGTTCGGCTCGTCTCAAACATCCACTTTATCTTGAGAATCACGTGAAGTCGACACCTTTTTATCGGTAGTAGGGGTCAAAGTCCTGCGGCTTCACTGGTCGTTTCTAATCGTGGATGCAGACGCAGTAGGTTTCTTGCTGTATATCGCTAGAGAGGCCTCTGAAGAGGTCCTCTCTTTGTTTCGATAATAGAGGCCAAAGTCATTCGGCTTCGCTGGTTGTCTATAAACGTAGATGCAGACGCAGAGGGTTTCTCGCTGTGTATCGCCTGGGAGGCCTCTGAACAGTTCTCTCTCGCAAATTCTCACGCCGTGCCTAGGTAGCTCCTCGGTTCTTCTTTTCGGATTTCCTTTATCCCTTGTCCGTCGACTCCTCAGGCGTGGGAAATTTCTGAAGCATAATGTCGGGTGCCCTCCTCCAGACACGCCGTCGTCCAGGATGCGTGAGAAACGGAAATTCCAAACAGGCCGGAGAATACGTCTACTCCTGGATTCTAAGGAGTGGTCGTAGGAACAGAGGTCAGAATTCTTGAACACCCATTTAGGCCACTTTTTCCCAGCAATTAGGGAAAGGAAAGCGGCCACATCACACTATAATACCGGTGTATTAATTTAAGAAAATATTGGGATAAAACTTTTTGAATTTGTAATATTCTGATAAATATTTTTGTTTCGAATGAATATACTGCTTCGAACGGTGAAAAACTCATATACATGTGTGTATTGATAGGAAAGGGGAGTATGTTGAATGGAATTAAAAGGTATTTGTTCATTGTTTTCAATAAAGGTAATTTTTAAGACTTGTCAGTTTACAATATTATTAACAGCTTTTTTCTCGGTTATCCATATACTTTCGAATATTTTTCGAAGAAGTAACTTTTTCTTTCAATTTATAATTTGCTTTGTAATGTTCATTTCTAAAAGAGAGAATATTTTTATTAAGTATTTTATTATGAAATAAATGTATTCAATTTTTTAACATGTCCCAAAGGAGTCTTTTATTAGTTTAAGAAGAAATATTATTTGATGAAACTTATCCTTAATAGAAATACCCCTTTTGATAAATTATTTTAACTTATTATCTACATTTTAAAAATTGCAGTACAAAATATTCGTCGGTTATTCAGTAAATAACACTTTTTCATTAACTTCTTAGCAATGTTCATTTACATTAAAAATAAATGGCAGTAAAAAATTCAAAAAGTAAAAAATATATCTGACTTATAAATTGCTTTTTTTAGATACTAAATGTATTCAAAACATGTTTGTAAAAATACTACTGGGAGCTTACTAAAGTCAAAATATTTATACGAATCATAATTTAACTTGTAAACCTTAGTATAAATTTGCTTTAACTGCAATAATAAAAAAAATTATTTATAATTTGAGAAAATGCAAATTTTGCCGTATAACCAGAATTAAATTTGAATTTAAATGGAAATTCTTGGAAAAAGTTTCAATACTATGTTTAGTATGTTTACATTAGAATACTTCGATTCACAAAAGAATAACTTATAGATATTGCATTTTTATAATACAAACATATCTAATTATTTCAAAATATACTTTAAAATTAAAATTTTTAATAGATTTTAATTTATTATCCTGTTTATAACAAGATAAGTTTTTTAATCGCTGAAAATAACAGTAAATGAAACCATTGATAGTTATGAAGCGTACAATTTCATAAGATTTTGCCTTTATATGATTCAAATAAATATGGTATGAAATACTAAGTAATAACAAAAAGTAGATAATGGTTTTATAAGCATTTTGGGAAACTTACTGAACGAAATGATTATCGAAAATTATTCAATAAATATTCGATGCTTTTCCTGTACAATAAAATTTACTTCTTGAATTAACAGACGAACTAATATTATTTCAATATACCGATAATATGGCCGAGCATAAAAGACTGAATCCATGGGAATGTTTAAAAGTAAATGTCTTACAACTTAACCGTTACATTTCACACTTTCAAAGAATTAAATCTTTTAAAATTGTTATTATTCCTTTTTTTACAAATATTCACCGTGAACAGTTTTTTTTTCAGAACAATCTCTATTAATAAAAGAAAGATTGTATTTGCATATGTCTGCGATGTAGCTCAAAAAGGAAAAGAACCAGACGGAGGAAATTTGCCACTCTAAAGCTATAGATCCTGTTTGTATGCAACTCGAAGGAACATTTTTGAAAATCTCGGCATAGATTTCTTAAAAATAAAATTTTTAAACTTTTGTATTTTCCATAGGTCTGGGAGTATGGCGTCATCAAATCTATCTCAGATTGTGATAAATTGTTTTTCGTGTAATTTTTCAGAAATTATTACGTACTTCCATTATTATTATGTTTAATTATTGTCATGTTTATTCCTTTACTTATTCCTTGTGGCAGGATTGAAATTGTTTTTTGAATAAATAATCGTAAAACAAACATTAATTCTACGCTGAATTTTAGTTTTGTTACTCGGTGTGAGTTTACACTCCTCGTTTTGCACTTTTTTATTCCATCAAAGCTAAGGATATTTTATCTTTTTCAGTAATTCTGAGCCAAATATTGTTTTGATCCATGCGTTTTACATAGTTTTTAAGTTAATATTACTATTCTAATTTTCTTTTCAGTTTATAATTCTTCGAAGTGTTGATATCACTTTGATCAAAAGCTTATTCTGTATTTCAGAAACCTTTTAACTACAGTTATTATAACCCTTGTAATTTCTTTATGGGTATACGAGTGAGTGGGTGTTTAGATCTTTCCTCATTTACTTTATTTGTTGCCTACTTGGCATATAACTGACACGGGAGTTCCATATCGAACAACGAACGTTAGGGGTGATTTGGAGCCTTTCCCATTCTTCGTCGCTAAAATTGAAGACAAAAATAAAATGTTTCGAAATTAATTTTTATACTGTATTGTTACAAATTTTGTCATGCATTTTTAAAACAATGTAAATAATTTATACCTAGATGTGTAATAAGTTTTTTTTAATCGATGTTGTATTTTTTTATGTAAGAATTGCAATATTCGCACGCAACGCATTATAACGGTGATTTAATGGAAACTTGGCAAAATCTTTGCGATTGAGCAAAGCTGGCATCATTTTTGGTGACCATGTTAGTGACTTGGCAACCATTTTTGGCGAGTTCGTGACCCAATAAATTCTTCTGGATATTAGTATAGAAATCTACAAAAATCTTGATCTACGACGCAAGCGGATCCGTGACACCTATAAATAAGGAGACACTTGCCGAAACTGAGTTAGTATTATTTTGACTAATGAAGAGTAGTATAAATTTAACCATGAAGAGTCGAACAGATTTCAGTTATTATTGCATTTGTTGTTGAATTTCACACACATGAGATAGATATATATATCACAAAAAACAAATACATAAAAATGGGAGAGTTTTTCTATTCTTGCCAATTAGATTTTTAATTATCTGAGTTATCAAAATGAGATTTAGTATTTGTGCTTTGGTAGAATCCGTTTGGAAGTTTTAATTTCATTCATAATAATATCATAAAAAGCACGCACAACTTTTAAATCTTGACCAAATCGATTTGCTCTTCCAATAAACAATACACGAACTAGAATTTTTGCATGAATTGCACAATTATTTCTTGAAATGATTTGTTGCTGCATATATAATGCTAGTCGCACTTACGCACAGTAGAAAAATAATTAATTCATTTTTGATCTAGCTCTTATCCAGCAGATAATCTGAAATGTGGGCGTGGTAGTTGCTGTCCAGCATCAAATATTGCTCCATAACTTGATAAAAAAAAGGCAGATAAAGCTTTGAAATTTTCAGGCATGTTTATAAAGATTTGAGGTGTCAAATAAGCCAATAAAAAACTTTTCGACAGTTTGATGATTTTTAGCGTACCATATCGTCTTAATGGTATTTATCCAATGAACCATTGATCTAAGCATCTTAGAATTTACATTCCATGCAGAAAGAACTTTTCATCTTTCTGAAACCACGATCGAACCGGAGAAGGGGGATATAAATTTACATATTTTCTACAAATAAACGGATTCAAGTGTAGGGTTTTTTTTATAGATAATTTTGAATCAAAATAAATATCTATTTCTGAATGGAAATCCTTCTTATATGATATATATCCTATGTATATATATGCTATCTTTCGGACAAATTTAGATTCCATTTATGAAGAACTTTTTTGATTTTGCACAAAATATTCCTTTGGAGAATTTTAATCGCCTCATTATTACAAATTTTTTTATCAAGAACATACTGCAAAACCCCAATACATTATACTTTGATGTGTCTATATCTATATACTAAAAAATATAGAAGAGGTAGTTTCCCATTAAAATTCACCCACCATCTGGTCAATCATTTGTGCAGTGTAAGACCAAACGGCTACTTGCGAAAAAATGACACTGTATGTATTAAATCATGCAACTGACTTTTAAAGCAATCATCAATATTTATTCAAGCCCGCTTTAATTTCTCTACTTTTTAACAGCAGACACTAGAAGCGGTTGTTTGTGTTCCGTTATTGTATATTTGTTACATATATAGCAAAGCAAAACCTTTGTTTTGCGATATATGGAACAAATATACCTCTTATGCATGTGTGGCTTATTGGAGGTAGATTTTTCTTTCGAGCTTTTGTCATTTTTCAGACACTTTTGCATAAGTTATTTCTCTCATTATATCCAATCATTTAACATTCCCATAGGAGGTGACCTGTTTGGACAATAGGAAGAAGAACTTTCATTTTCTCCTGACTTGAAAATTTTCCAAACTGAAATTCTTTACTAACATCCAAGCCCCCCTCCCCCAAAGAGAAAGAGCTCCCTGATTGGATGGAAGACTGTTCCCAAGCAGATAAAAACCGGCCGTTTTGGTGGCGCAACAATTTTCAACACAGGTAACATCATAAGCTCCAGCAATTATTTTTATTTCAAATGTCGCAATCTTAATTTTAAATTCTTAACTTTAAATCAAGCTTTATCTTTTCAAAACTCGACCAAACTTCAAGATAGGGGATTAAGATTTCATTGGACATAATGTGCACAGTTGCCCATTCAACCTTGATATCCAATCACAACATGTTTTTAAAAAGATCAGTTTTTATTTCTTGTTATTGGTGAGGTGCAAACATTTACTGAAAGCTGGGGGAGGGTGGTGATTCTGAGCAGCAAACTCAGTTGGAACGCAAGCATCATACCTGGATATATTTCCCATCATTTCCAATCGTTACACTACAACTGTTTCTGGACAGAGGATGTATCAAGTACTTTTCTTCTTAAAGGGAGCTCTGTCTTTACCAATACTTTCAAATAATCACTATCAACCTGCTTTCGCTGATAACTTCTCTATTCATCTTCAAAACAAATAATAATTCATTCTCGCAAATTTTTCTATCATTATTGAACTTGCCATTCATTTATAAATCCTGGGATAGACAAAAAGATATTTTAAAATTATTTCTGCAGTATTTCTGCCATACCTAAGAACAAAAAATGATACGGGGTATATTCAATTTAAATTCTAGAGTATTAAAATTAAAATATGAATTTAATGCAGTGTAAAAAAATAGCATGATGTTAAGTTTAATATAAGTAAATAAAAACAGTATTAAATTGAAGTTTGGGCATTTATCTCGTCTTGAAATTAGATAAATTAGAATCCTTATTGCTTTCTCTTTAACCATATATGACAAAAACTGTTTAACAACATTGTTTGAAATGTTGCATTTTTGCAGCTGGAAGTTTTAGAATTACCTTCATGAGTTTCAGTATAAAATGAATTCATTATATAGTTGATATTATAATAGATATTCAAATAAATTAAAATGTGAACATCTCTCATACATTTAACTTGAATATTTTCCTAAAAATTTAGTGTTTGTAACATGTTTTCCCGTTGCTTTTATTTTTCTATTGGTTTTTCCATTACATACATTTTTATATGATTTTCCAATACACATTTTCCCTATGTTTTCCAATACACACATTTCCCATATGTTTTCCCAATAAGCACATTTTTCATACCTTTTCCCCAATATTTCTTAGACTATCTGCTTGAATAATACATTTTTTAAATTAATTTTTTACAAGTTTTTATGTGGGTTTTTTATCAAATTTCTGAAGCCCTTAGCCTAAACTGAATCTGATCATACAATGCATTTTTAGTGGTTATAACCTTAAATAATTTCAAACATAATGCTCCCTAGTATGATTTGCTTTTTTATGTTTACATATGCGTAGGAGTTTCAATGTTTTGCAAAATAATTCCGTATTATGATAGTTTTCTATAACGTGATATATAAATTGAGTAAAAAATTCTTTCCTATTTTAAAATAGCTCCTCTTTCTCTTTGTCTTTTATTTTGCCAATATTTAAAAGTAAAAAAAAATGGAGCTGCACGATTTTAGAATTTTTTTAAACAAAAACATATAACTGAACTTCAAAAAAAGATTAAAGCATACATATTCACTTTTGAAAACTGGATTATTTTTCCACTTTATATCTTTTAATAATATTAATTTAGCAAATTACTTTTTCAAGATAATATGTAAAATGAGTTCAATTTCTGTCTTATTATGATGCAAATTATGAAGAATACTGTAGGAAAAGATGATGAGGATAAACATATTTAAAATTGAATTTTAATCAAAATGCCCCAACTTTGGGTTTTTTATCTTTATTTTAATACAACACTTTGGAACAAAATATATTCTCATCGGTAATTTAAATATAATGATGAAAAAAATGTTTTAAAAATTTATTTTGAAAATATGTTCAGCGCCATGCTTCTGGTTACGGGAAGGAGGATGACCCATGGCTGCTTGGAGGCAGTTTTGGGGCAGTGTAATTTGAACTGCCCACCTTCGGGTCCGGAAACCACGTTTAGTACGCGTTAAATCACTGGAATGGAAAGGAATATCTCTTGGATTTATAGTTGATAAGCGCTTTTATTTCTGTCCTTTGACGTTTGCGATTCGCTAGAGATGGGTCGCTGCTGATGTATGTGGTTTCAGTGCTACAATCCAGTGGTATTAATATTCCTCTTTTTGTACCTTGTGTGCGTTCAGTTAAAAAAAAAACTTAAGAAAAATAATTTCGGCTTTTAAATAAATTATAACTGTGCTAAAGTTTTCATATGAAAAGTTTATTTCTCTCTAATTAGCCGACAATGAAAAAAAGTAAGACTCAAGAGTGATGTGTTAAAAATTGGTTATCGAAACTTATGAAGATGCAAAAAGAGTGGTTGGTTATAACGTCAAACCTGAATTTCAAATAAATAAATAAACGTCTCAAAAATTTTAACAACGAATAGTAGACGCTAAATCGAACTGAACTTATAAGTACTCTACTGGCGTGACATGGAAGGAATTTTTTATAAAAAATTGGTGCAATTCGTGCGTATGCTGACCACGTTAGCCTAGTGCAGTGGCGTAACGTACACCCTCGCAGTCCCCTCATCGCGGAAGGGGGGGGGGCAGGATTGCAGGGGGCCCCTACAGACTGACTGAAACAAAGTACGTATTTGGGCTTGATGCACAAAACCTGACTTTGAAGGGAGGCCCTAACATTCTCCACCACTTGCTTAGTGGTTATGGTTACGAAATCATGGCTGGCCTGTCATTAGTTCTAACTCTTGAGCCATTGATGACCCGCCGGGTAGACGCACTAATACACGTTAAATCTGTCGAGACTCAAACTCCACCCATGACGTGATGTGGTAATTGAGAAACGGGTCTATACGCGAACCTTTAACTTATCTTCTTGAGGTACATTTATTTCTTTTCAACTGCATGTTACATTGAAAACTTTCTCCTGAAGAAGAATACTTGATACATATATGAAAATGAGTTGTTATATTTAATCGTGGACATTTAAGTACGCGAAGTGAGTTGAAAGTTGGCAGCCTTAAAGTCGATGAATGTTCAATTATTGATAATTGGTGAATAAGGTATAAGATTGAGCTTAAGAATTACGACTTTAAGTCGTACCGGTAAGAGAGTTGTCGTGAAGCCTAGTGTAGAAGACCTGAGTGCTCCAAGAGTAAGTAGAGTACATTATACTCATATGTTAAGTATCTTTAAACCTTGTGATTGCTCTTTTAATTAGTTGCGTAGTGCCTTTCCTACCTTTAGTTGTTTTAGATTAAGTAAGTGGGATAATAAATCTGAATTTGAAACTGGTTATGGCTGATCTTTACTCAAACCCCTCAAACATCAACATCCTCGACAAGGTTGTTACAAGTCTTCAGTACAATTTGGCTTAGTTTCCCCCAAATTTTGAAGAACAACATTCTGGGGGGAGGGTCAATATAAGTTTGCCACGTCTTTTCCTCTTCCACAAACCTCAAGAGATGTCTTGCTGTTCGTCGAGGCATTATGCATTTGTAAACATCAAAAAGACCTATGGCACAGCAGTCAGCGACAATAACCACTACACCGGATGGCGAAAGATTGTTTCTGGACATGTTATTGAATCTATTTACTGTGTGTGTGGGGGGCTTAATATATTAATTACTTTTCTCACCTATTTTCAGTTAAAATAAGCATACTTTATTCTTAAGAAAGTTAAAAGAAACTATTAATTTAAAATAATTTGATGGAAATCAGGGCACATATGTGCAATAACTCAAAGATTTGAAATCTGATTTCTTACAGTGGATTTCGCTTAACGCTTATGACGGAATACTGGTTAACGCGAAATAATGCAACTCTCTGTCCCGAAAAACAACAACGTATTATCACGCATTTTGTTCTCTTAACACGAAAAAATTTGTCTTTTGGGAATGAACTAAATATGGAAAGTACCAGAAATTCAATGAAACGCTTAAGAGTTTCTGTATTATTGAACTGCCTTACTGTATCATCGGAAGAATTCTTTTCAGTAGAGGATGTGTGTACTGCCCGAATTATGGCAAAGACATTTTGGATTTTGTTTAAAGTTAAAAAAATATCATTGATGCAGATTCCAACAACGAAAATGCAATGAAATGTAAAGAAGTCGTGAAAAATAGGCGCTATTATTTAGACGCATATTCCAATGGTAAAATAAATACAATTGAACAATTTGTTGACAATATATAATGCTAAAAAAGGCAATGCAAAAAAGAATCAGATTATTTTTCAAAAACTTAGTAAATGTTTTATTTTACAAAAAAAACTTGAAAACTTTGTATTAAATTTCATTAAGCCCTTACGAATATTTTTGTTTCATTGATTCTTATTAAAACTGTCGTACATACACATCTATGTTAATAACATGTGCTCTAATAAACTTAATTTTGTTAAATATATGTTGTTTTTTTGCAACATTCTTGAACACGAAAAAACATTTCAGTTCCCTAATTTTCATGTTTAAGGATTTCCATTGATTTACATTTTAGTAATAGAATGATTTCAATTGACTTTATTTTAAAAACTAAGAAAGGGGCACTAAAAGAAAATAGGCCTTAGATTTCTATAAAAATTTATTACACTTTTTCATTTATTCACTATAAGAGAAATTCGAAATTTTGAAAATGTATTTTTAAAATTAAAATGAATAAAAAGAAAAAAAAATATAAATAGTCGCAATTTTATAACATTTTAGAAAAATACCAAGATTTAATTTTGAAAGTTAATAGTATTAAACTTGACAGATGTTTCTAAAATTAAACTATAAACAAGACAGAGGAAAGACATGAGGAAATGTATCAAAATGTTTCATATATAAATGTTATGAATCTGAAAAAATTACCTGTCTAGATAATTTATCCTACTATATATCTCTTGAAGAAAACGTCATTACATGATATTTCTATCATATGGCATATCATCCAAAAGCCCTGCATAAGCTCCCAGTGTGTTAGGGATAAAAGTGTAACATATTACTAAGGAACATAAGAAGTATTATTACAAAAAATAAAAATCAGTCGCAAGATTCATTCCAATTTAGTTCTTACAGTACATTTTATTAGCTTTTCTAATGCCAAAAATAAAAATAATAATAACTTTTTATAGGATGCCTATTGTGAAAGGAAAAGACACAAATATGAATAATGTATTCATATTTAATTATAAAAAAACTTTAAAGTATCTACATACAAATTATTTTACTTTTAAATATTCGAAAATAATCAAAATTATATTCACATTGAAAATTAAATCAAATTAATTATGTTTTGTAGACCAACTTCCAGTAATTTATTCCAGATATTTTTTATTTGAACAAATCAGAACATAATATTATAAATCATTCATTTTAAGTAAATTAACTAGTTATTCTTTTTTTAAAATAAAATTAGGTATATTTTATAAATATTTTAAGCTTTCGAGTAAAAAATTGTTTTAAAAATGTAAAGTATTAAGAGTATTTTCTTGCACTTTTATGAAAGTTCTCTTTTAGGAAATAACAGAAAAAATTTTAAACAAAAAATACTCATTTAATGATTATACGGGAAACATAAGGATTATTCTATTTTTTGCAAATGTGTAAAATGATAGAAAATATAAAGTGCTGTTAAGATTTTTAAAGCAAATAAATAAACAAAATAAAATAAAAATAAGTAAATAAATAACTGCAAAACAGTGAAGAGGATAGATTTCTAAACAAATATAATGCATAAATACAATAACTTTTCCCTATAACTTTTGAAAGGAAAAGCTATTACCGTCTGCGAAAGCTATGCAATATGTTTTATAATGTCATTACATTATTTACATTAAACTGGATTCCTAAGAAAGCTCTATACGGAATAGAACAGTGCACCCCTATCATAATTTTAAGAGCGTATCACTTATCCCATTTATAAACTACAACTCTATTTTCACGCGTATGCTTCCCATTATAAATTTACTTCAACAAAATGAGAAATATATTTTTAATTCCCCGCTATTCTCTTTTTCATTTAAACCTTAACTTTTATTGATTCTGTAATATTCAAAATTTCCAAAAAGGACTAGATTAAAAAAAAAAAGTTCTAAAAAAATAAGTATGCAACACTGTATTTTTTTGTGTGTAATATATAAATTCTTTTGTGTAATAAAATATAATAATGTAAATTTTGATGATAATTTTTTTACTTGCGATTTTAACGCAATTTAAATGAAAAAGAAAGAAAGAAAAGCTTTAAAATGTTAAACAACTGTCTATGCACCTGGTATTAGCTTTACCTACCGTGAAAAATTCAAGAAAATGGAATCTAGCTCGTAAACTTAGGCTTGAAATCTCAATAATTGTAACATTTTTTCATATTAATCATTTGGATTCAACAATTTCTGTCTAGGTCCTGCGAGAGTTATTAATGACAATTCTTGTAGTTTTTATAACCGAAATGAAATCACAAGAATGAGAGTTGACTTGCTAGTATCTTACTATCTAGCCTTAAGTGTGTCTCGAAAAAACTTGAGGGAAATAAAGTATAATGCATATAACTATCTCCATTATTCGGTATAAAGATCTTTAATTGAATTAGATCTCGAATACTCAGTGTTACTTGATCATCACCGACCATAAAACTCGTAACTATAATCCATGGGTTGCTATTTGTCCCATTTTTTCCAGTAAAGAGACAGACTGTAATTACCGAAGATATTCTCAGAATCAACATTCAATTTCCTAATAATTTAATCAACTTTTAAAAATATATTTGAAAAAAAGAATGAAATTATCCTTGCTATTCGTGAAAGAGGATCTTTTATACAAAAATTAAAAGGTAAGAAATTTCAAACTAAGCTTTTACATAATGTTTGCTTTAATGCAGTGACAATTTGGTCAATTCATAACAAAATATCATTTGTATCCATTTTTTAAAGTAACTTTTATCTTAAATATTAAATCGTGCATACAATATGGAATACAAACATGAAAATGGTTTAAGAGGAAGAATCCTGCAGCTTTTGTGAGTTGTTTCAATATTTGATTGCTTAGTGAGATTCTCTATTATGTTACTTCTACTTCTTCCAAGGACTTCCCGTTCATTTCGCTAAGTACTCGTAGATTTATACAACTAAGTACTAAAACTTATTATTTTGCGGTTACTCATAGAACAAATTGCTAATCTTAGTTTTCTATATAACGCTCTTCTACGATACAATGAGTAATAAGCAGAGTTTTAAACATGAGGGGATATATAAGTGCACATTGTTTTACTGATGAAAAAGGTTATGTAACATACGCTACGTCAAATTTGACATAAAAATCTAGTTTACTGTTAAATTACTGTTGCAATTTAAATGTAAAATGAATAGATGGCTCTGCAAATCATCTGAGGTTTAGCTTGTAGAATCAGATATGTAATGTTCTTTAGTCTGTGTACATGTCTTCTGTGTGTGTCGTCTAATAAACTAAAATGTTTAAAAGGATGGGCTGAATTTTGGAATTCAAATGTATATATATAATATATATAATCATCTACATGACCAATGGAATTAAGGAATCAGTAATTATAACACTTACCTTACTTTAAACTGTAAATTCAATTTGTTCCCAACTTTAATTTTTAGCTGATAATTGTTTCTTTACAGCTTAATTCCTTCTATTGCTTTTAAATTGTACCCTTCTTCAACCACTCTTCATGAAAGAGAAGTCCTAACTTTCACTCAGTGGGCATAACGGTTGACACTACTTAAACTCCAATTACCATTATTCAGCTTCTCTGACAGAAACTTTGCTGTCAGGTACAAGGAAATTTCTATTCATTATATTTGAAAATGGATTACTTTCGCAAACCAAGTGTTGTGATAAGATGGACAACGTATCCAAATCTGTCTAATAACGTTAATTGCCCACTAGTATCAAATGTCATGTGGTAGAGAAACAAATTATCTATTAATTCTAATCGTTGCGGCCTAATACTTAGAGTGGAATTTAATTTAAGGGACTAATTTCAGATACTTTCAGTCTATTGAGTAGTGTTTCGTTTTAATTGCCTTTTCATTGACAAATGATATCCTTTCTAAGGAGTGAAGGTGCATTAGCGTAACGCATTATTTAACTTTCAAGCATTGATCCTAAGTCAATGGATACAAATTGCTTGATTCAACAATGTGGAAGCAAAGTATGTAATGTCCTATAAAATTAATCTTTTCCGGAGAATTTAAGATTCGCAAGTTAAAGAGGCATTGAAATTTTCAGTTTAAGAATTCGTATAAATTTTTGAATGAAGCACAAATAAATTTAATTTAGTCACTTGGTTTGCATTATGAGGGCAATTTATATATTTCCTAAAAAAATAGCGTTATTCTCAACTTTTTTGACTCAATTTTCCAGAAACTTATGATAATACTTTTGTAATATGTATCTGCTGCATTTTTTATATGTATATACGTGTGCGTGTGTGTATTTGTGTGTGTATGTAACAATTCACGTTAATTTTTTCTTGAAAGATTTCAATCCGTAATGATCTTAACCCTCCCAGATTTTGCGTAATAATCAACTTCTAGTTTACCTGCTCACTGGATATAACATCTTTAGAAGATAAGAGTTCAGCCAAAGAAAGTCAAAGCTCAGCATTTTTCAATTAAGGATGATGGTATCTTGCATCACCGGAGTATCTGGACCACAAAAACCCTCACAGAAACCCTAACTAGAAATCATATGATGTAATAGAGATTACGGTTACCATAAAAATAAATAGACGACATTTCTGGCGCGAAAAATAATGTTTTTTTGTGACCGTCTTAATGTTTTTGTGAACGCACCTGTTTAGGGCTTAATAAAAAGATGCGTCCGTTTCCATTCTCTTTCATTAAAAACATCTATTTATAGTTCTTTACATTCTGAATGAATTTAAGGTTCTTTACAATATTTTTAGAGCTTCTAAGCCAAATCTTTGTTATCTGGAATATTGAGATATCTATCTAATCAAAGAATACGTACTTTATACCTGCCATAACATTCTCTACTTGCCGTTTCTTTGATCCGATGACTTCGATCATTTCTAAATTTGTTCTTTGTTGTTATTTCCTTTTCACTTTTATCCTTTGCATTAGACTAGCTATAAGATAAAAAGAACACCTATTTTATAAAGCTTGTAATCTTTCTTACTGATCACTTGGCTTAAAATTTTAGTGTCCACTGTAGCCTGGTCATCACGGTCACAAAATCGTGACCGACATGTCATGAGTTCAAGTACTAGTGACTCTGAAGACTTATTGTGTTGAAGGGCACATTAAATTTATCGTAACTCTAAGTTCTTCCATAGTGTGGTATGGAAGTTCTATGAGGGAAGAGCCAGCTCCAGTGGCGTCCTAGTCACTTCATCATAGTTCCAACTTATATTGAGATGATGTCCGTATCTAATAGAGTTCGTGCTGCTTTGCAGTTTGAAGTTACTCAATTCTCCCTCACAAACAATTTCCTCTTACATAGGATAAATTATTTCAATGAAATATACACTATCTACTATAAATCATTGGACACCTGCACTAAAAGAGATGAACAAAATTTATTTACTTTCGATAGTTGTAGAGACACCACTTCAAGCAATTACAGTTTTACCCCTTCGGGGTATGCTTTTCACAAGTTTTTGGATGATGGGAGGGTTATTTTCTTCCACTTCGAAAAGACATACAAGTTCTTTCACTGATTTTCCACGTTTGCTGCACCCCTTAATTCAGCGACCCGACTAGTATCAGAGGTTTCTTATAGGATTCAAGTATGGACTCTGAGCAGGTCAATCTAGTCGGTTCACCCCCATTGTTTTCATAGCAATCCATGGTGGTCCTCGCAAGATGACTAGTGGCGTTGTCAATCTGAGAGTAACAATAATCCAACCCGTAAAATTGCCACAGCGTAGGAAGCACCTTGTTGTCTAGAATAGTGGGCTAGGAGTCGGCTTTAAGCTTATACCATGAATTGGGATCAAGTGTTTCAGTCCATATCATAAGAAGCATCCGACCATAATTCCATCTTCGCCAAACTTAACTGTAGGAGCAATACGAGGTAGGATTCAAAATTTCCCGGACTCAGTGTGTAACGTGAAAAATATTTGCAGTAGAGCGACTACGAGAGTGACTATTTCTGTGTCACTGCATTCTTCCCCTTTTCTAAAAAGGTTTGTCCCAAATCATACAGCAGGTGACTTGCCATGGCGTAGTATTTTGTAGGTAAAAGCATTTAGTATCCGGTGATTGAAAGAAATTGCGTTTGTTGAGAAGGTAATTATATCAAATTTTGTCTTGGATGGAAAATAATGCTACGGAGACTTATGAAATGTTGAAGCATGTTAAGACAGTGATGCATAATCACGAATGGAAGATTTTGAGTAGTATCAATGTTTTGGAGAAGTCAGGGAAAGTGTCAAAGACCACGAACGCTCTAGATGTCCACAGCAAAAACATTGAACTTTCCTGCGGTGGTACGTATGAGCATTTCACGCAACGACGAAGTGAAAATAAAAACAACTATTTTGCCACACTTTTCTATGCTTCTGATTTCGCCCCCTGAAACTTCAGAATATTTCATAAAACAGCACGTCACTTGCAGAGTCGTCGATTTTAATCTGCAGAGGAAGTTAAAAGTCCATCGCAGGCTGAACTGAAGGACATGGCTAAAAATGAATTCTTGAAATGTTTTGATGAACTTTACAACCGATGGCAAAAGTGCACTGTTGCTCAAGGGTTGTATTTCGAAGAATCATGTGTTTTAGCAACTTCACTGGAAATATTTTTTTTAGTTATAGACTCAGTTCACACGCGGGAACTTTTAAATCCTACTACATATATTCTGGCAAAAGGCGTTCTCTAAGCGTATGCCAAACCCAATCACTGCCATACGGCTAGGAGAGATTGAACCTGAACTCATCAGTCCAGATAACCTATTTCTACTAATCTATGATCATATTTCAAAGTACTTTACATCATCTCAACTGAGCAGCAAAACTGGATTTTTTTTAATTAAAGCTACGACTATGGAAACCAAGCAAATGTGTTTCCTTGAGAATGGTATTTATTGAAACAACTGACACGATGCTTGTTGCAGCATCTGTAGTATGTGAGCTATCAGTTTTGTGTGATTTTTCCGATTTCCTTTGGGCAGCCTTGTCAATCTCTATCTCTTAGTTTCGGGGATCTACTGGATCAAAGCAGATTACAATGATTCCCACTCACTTTATACTACCTTTAATCAAAGAAGCCACTGTGCCAATTTTGGAACGTTTAACTCACTTGAAATCATCCTTAAGAATCAGCCATTTTTATGATATCCAACAATTGTGCCCTTCTCGAAGTCAACCAGCTCTGACTTTTGGGCATCTTGTACGCGACTAATGTCAATGCTGTTTTATCCAATACGATATTTAAGTACTAAAGGCGTGACGTATATCAGAACAGAATTGCAGATATGCTCATTTGCCTTGGTGTCCAAATACTTATTGATAGATAGTGCGTGTATATATATAAATATATACATATATATATATATGTCGTATTTCGAGTCAACACCAAGCCATTTTATAAAAATGGTTTTTATTCAACTAACCATTCCAACGTCTGATCTAAGAGAGAAACGGACACGCGTTAAGTGTAAGAGTGTGACCAATTAGACAGATGTTCTCTAAGTGCCCTTCTTATTGAAGAAATATATTTGAAAGCTAAGCATGACATACGAGGTAATAAAAATTAAGGGTCGAGGATAAAAGTTCTGTTTAGGGCCACCTGTTCTTCGATAAGAAGTGGGTACTCAATTTTTAATACTTGAAGATGCAACGGAAAATAAAACAAAAGTTGAATAAAGGATTTAATTATCCTTACACACACACAAATATATATAATCTTTTTCCATATGTATTTGAATTTGAAATTAATTTAGTAGTTTATGAAAACTGTAAAATTGTAATTGACAATGATACTAAAAGTTAAGAAAATCATTTTTCAAATTTTAAAGGAAATAAAATATTTATTTATTTATTTGAAATTATTGTAGTAAAAAAAGTTTTTAACTGAGAGAAACCTACCATGAGTTTAAAATAATTTTTTTTCCATAAAATTAAAATAAAACTGTAAAAACTTTTTTAAATGTCTCATTCGAAAACTATATTAAATTTCGAAAACTCTATTACACATTTCATTCGGGGAATTCCTGTGGGATTTTTTACTTCCTTTTTTATACTGAACATTTCTTTCCAATTCTGAAAAATTATCGAATGAGAAGAGGTCCTCCCAAGTGTCTGAAAGTACATTTTCCATCACCACCTTGCTGTTTCTCACACTCCTAGACACATTCTTTGCCATTTTAAGTTTATTTATTTCATTCGAATTGGTTAAAGCTTTTTCAAATGTTGATACATAGTATTATAAAATAACATTTGATTTCTCTCCACTATTTTATCGAGAATATGATTTCTCAATTGTTTATTTTTAAGGTTAGACTAAATCGATATTTCATTTCTTCTTTGAGATCGAGAATGTACAAGAAAACAATTTTGAAAAGGACTATTTGTTCTCTGTTGTAAGAACTAGTTCATTTTAAATGTTTTAGCAACAGTGTTTATAAAAAAATATGGTTAAAATAGTTCAAAATATATTAGTTTAAGAACAATGTTTTTCCAAACTATCTTGAATTTTATGGGCAGAAAGCACTTACGTAAAATCAGTTTCATAGGCAGTTTAAAATATATTTTATAAACAATATTTTTCGAGGGTTCTTCATACAGCCCAAAATTTATAGCAGGGCAGCGTTTTTCAAACTGCGGGACGTGCCCCTTAGGAGGCCGTGATACTCCTATGTGGGGAGCATGAGCATATTGAAATGTTTAAAATAAAGATTTAAAAAGTATTAATTTACTAAAAAGCAAAACAAATTACAATCCGACATAATAAAAACTAAATAAGCATTTACACTGACTTAATATACTTATAAATGTAACAGTACTGCAAAATGTTTTTGATAATTAATTTATCAATATTAAATTAAAAACAAACATAATAATTACAAGTGCCTCCCATGAGCTTGTCATATACAAAATTTTATAACTATTATACTGTTCGAATAAATTGGGACAACTGGACGATTTTTTTCAAGACCCTTAACTTTTGATCATTACATACCTTAAGTAGACTGAAAAATATCTACAAGGGTGATCAAATGAAAAGGTACGAAACGACACGATGGTACAAATATAGACTTTATTTAAAATATACACCATAGGCCTGAGCACAACGATCCCACTGATGAACAAGCTGCAGGATTCCTTGTTCCCAGAATTCCTGTGGCTGTGACGAGACCAGTCCTTCACAGTGTCCTTGAGTACGTCGTCCGAGTTGAAGCGCTTTCCTTTCAGGTGTTTCTTCAGTGACCAAACACATGGAAATCGCAGGGTGACATGTCCGACTGTAGGACGGATGGTCCAACGTCTCCATTGAACTTGTCCAGTTCCATTTGTGTGACTCTGGAGACGTGTGACGCGCGTTATCATGGAGCAGAACCACACCCTCGTGAGCAGCCCGGTCTTTTATTCTTGATGACCTGCGTAGCGTCGAGTGTCTCACAGTACACATCGGAGTTAATGCTTTTTCTGTGCTCGGTAATTCTGTGCTCGCATCATTTGGACGCCGCTTTTTATAAGAGCCTTTGCTCTCTCCTGCGCATGCGGCCCCCGCGCATGATCCGATCCCAGTCAGAGTCTCCAATGGCATCCCGAGATGTCTCGCTACATTCTCCCTTGGCGAATATGCAAATATTTAACTTTTCATTTTTATGTCGTTTCGTACCTTTTCATTTGATCACCCTTGTATATTAGTTTATGTATGCCTTCCTTTGGTAGAAATTACCTTTTCAACATGTCTTTGAATTGAATCCTTAGTGTAGAGCACATGTTCTTGATTTCATCATTGCGGAAACACACTTGTATAACACTTTTTTATAATGTGTTCTTTTATGATGCAATTCATCTTAGCTGAAGGGTTCTTGAGAATATGCCATAAGTTCTCAATAGGATTTTAGTTCTGGTGAATTACCAGGCCTATCCACCAAGCACTTTTTTATTTTATTTCCCTGCCTAAAGATTTGGAATCATTTCGAAGCATGACAAGGGTTAGGTCATTTTGAAATGTTCCGTCAGTAGTTTCCATGAATGGAACAATCTACTGAATAACCTTTCTATGTATTTGTCAGAATTCACACCATACCTTTAAGAGGAACTAAGCTTCCAGTGCTATTTGTTGTGAAAAAATTCAAAAATATCTGCCTAGAAGGTTGTTTTACAGTCCATTGGTTATGATCTGGTAGCAAAGTTTCGCTATCACTTCTAACTATACTTGATTTGTATACCTGGACAAATTAATATGTTTATTGACTGAAAATCACCCTTTTTTCAGTCGATAACAATCCATTATCGGTATTTTTGGCCATGACAAACGTTTTTTCATTATTTTTTGAGTTAGAAATTGTTTTTTTTCGGTCTTGTTGCCTTACGACCATCTTCCACAAGCCTTTTCCTTACAATTGACGAACTTATTTCGACACCATAACCCAATGAATCCGTTCGAAGGTCTGTGATTGCATTCCTTTGATTTATTTTTCCTTTTCTTATTAGAATTTCATTAGTTTTTGGAGTAGTTTTCCATTTGTCTCCACACACATATTTTCTGTTTTCTTTGTGGAGACAATGATCTAGTATCCTGAGCGGTCCATAAAGTTCTTGAAACACTTGATTTGTCCACACCAACTGCAATAGCTACATCTCTTACAGTCATCGAAGTGTGTTTATTAAGAATTATTATTTAAGAACGTTTCCTTGGAGTAACATCTGTCTTTGTAGAAACAAAAGCAACATGTATTATACGAAACGCAAAATTATAACTACCAACTCCCACACTGAAAGAATCACAACTGAGCTACCCATACACTAAAACCAATGAAACAAGTAGATTTTAGTAAATGTCGATCCTTCACACTACTTCGAGATAAATATAAATGGTTTGAGTCATCACTGGTAATCACGTACCAACTTAAACAAGAAAAAAGTTGTTTTTCTTATTAATGTGAGCACTATAGTATCTTGATATCTTGTATAGTTAAAAAAAACATATTGTAGCATTAGCGTCAAAGAAAATTTTTACTGTATTCAATACATTGCAATTTTTATGATTTAAAATTGTGGGTAAATATAGGAAAAGCACTGTATTAGGGGATTTCAAAACACTTCTTTCTACTTATTTTGAATCTTGGGGGGGGGGAATTGCTGGTATTTCAAAGAATCTTGTGGTGTATAAAAATTTTTGATAACTCACTAAGAAACTTCTTATCAAGAGACATTTAACAGCAAACAGCATTTCTTTAAAGCATTTGTGACTGAAAAATTCAATTGATACTCTTTTCAATAAATAGTTTTTAGTTACCTCTTAGATGATATTATGAAATTAACACGACAACCCATTCCAAAATAATTATAAAACATATTTTATAAATGGTTTTAACTTAGTTGAAAAACTCGTTCAAACACAATTATTGAAACTATACAAATTTAACTGATGAAAAAAAATATTGTGGAATTAAGAAGAAATACCTACTTCAGATGTCTTCGAAAATATTTCAAGTTGTTTTAGTATGTAACAATAATATATTGAGAGAAATAATAAATTGAAAAAGTTAAATTGACCGAATAATCACTTAAGATGATTTGTTTCATTTGTAATTATTCATATTGGTACACACTAATAAATTCTATTAAAATAATTACAGTCTTTATCGCCCAAGTAATAACTTCACAGCTGGTTATTAAAAGTGAAATACTATGAAAGAAGGATAA